>JAVJIF010018469.1:0-103166 GCA_038442645.1 Agave tequilana
TTCTCTTCTTTTGGTACCAATTGCTATCAAAGTGAGTCTTATAGCATCGAAAGAGGACTTGCCTTTGCGAATGCCACCGATAGCTCATGATGATGGATCTTAGTCTCAACTGTTCATTTCATACTTGTGTCATCTGATGATGTAATGTGGAAGAGATGGGAATCAACTCTTACAGGCTATGCACTGATGCCTCCACTTCAAGATAACATAGTCGCCACAGATTCAGAGTATGTATTTGGCCAGAGGAGGTAAGTATTTCTTTTAGTTTTCTTTCTTTTAAATCTTTAGTTTAGATCACCACTATCTCCCAACTATTTATCACTCTTTTCAATTTCTTTGTAAATATCCATTTTCAATTTTCTCCACCTTCTCAATCTACCACTTTCTTTTTAACTTAACTTTAACTTATTTTCCTTTTTCTTTTCAAGAACTAAAAGAAGGTCTTTAACCATTCTTTATAACTTAAAAGAGAACTTACTAAAGAGTTTCTATCGCTAGTCCCTCCTTGTGGATCACGACCCGCATAACCACTTGCTATGCGGTAGAATTGAGCACCTTGTACTACTGCTATAAAGTTCTGAAATTCTATATTTTCTGTATGCAAGTAAAACCTCAATCAATAAGTCAAATGTACTCTAGATGATAGAGAACATAGGGTATGACCTAACAAGTGGACTTGACTTGAACTTCAGTAAAGGAAGGAGAACACTGCTTCGATCCTTCATTCCAAAAGGGAAAGCCCCTAATTATTATCTTCGAACTCGTAGGGGATTGGGCTATGTGTCAACTCCGATCCCGTCAGCCTCTGAGTCTGAAGAGTCATTACACCATAATCACTGGTCAGGCACGTCATCGTGGGAGTCAAATATCAGTGTCAGCAACATCTTCAAAGAACTTTCGGTAAACATGGTTTCAACAAGCCACCCAGAAGATGAAAATGAAGAAATGATTCAGTCAGATACAGATTTTTAGATCAAACACCTAAATGCTCTCTGGGATATTCACTTTGAACAACGTGAACTACCTACAGAGGATAAGGTAACCCATGTTAATCTGGGAGATGAGATCAATCTTAAGCCCATCTTTATAAGCAAAAGCTTACCTGAGAAGGAAGATCTAATATCTCTCGTGCGAGAGTATATAGATGTTTTCGCCTGGAACTACGAGGATATGCCCGGGCTTGACCCTCAGGTGGCTATGCATTACCTCAACATCAATCCAGATGCAAAGCCCATCAAGCAACAACAACGATGGTTCTGCCCGGAGATAATATGAAAGCAATTCAGTTGAAAGTCAAGAAGCATATAGACTCTGATTTCATCAGAGAAGAACAACACCCTATTGAGTAGCCAATATCATCCCCGTCATCAAGAAGAGTGAGAAGATCTGAATTTACATTGATTTCGTGATCTAAATGAGGCGTGTCCTAAAAATGAGTTCCCCCTTCCAATCACAGATGTCATGATCGACAACATGTGTGGTTTGAACGGATGTCCTTCATTGACGGATTCTCTGGATACAATCAAATTAAGATGTACCCAGACGATGAGAAGCATATATCCTTTAAGACACCACTAGGGGTGTACTGCTATACTGTGATGCCCTTCGGATTGAAGAATGCAAGGGCAACATACCAGAGAGCTATAAATGCAATTTTCCATGAGCATATACGCAAAACAGTAGAATGTTATATAGACGATATTGCAGTGAAAAGCCGTGCCAAAGGCGATCACATAGCAGATCTGAAGACAGTATTCGATATCATTCGGGTGCATCAATTGAAGATGAATCCTACTAAATCCTTCCTGGGGGTATCCAGCGGAAAATTTCTTGGGTTTTGTCATAACATCCAAAGGAATCCACCTCAATCTAGAGAAATTCTGCACCGTCAAGGAGATGCAACCTCCAAGGAATCTTAGAGGGCTCAGAGGATTGCAAGGGCGACTAGCCTATATCTGGAGGTTTATCTCAAATCTCTAAGAATGATGCCAACCCTTCACAAAATTGATGAAGAAGGGTATTTCATTCATCTAGGACGATGCTTGTCAACAAGCATTCGAGAAAAATCAAGCGGTATCTCATGCATCCACTTGTCCTTACAGCTTCTGTGTCAGGAAAACCTTTTCTGATATACGTTTGAGCTATGGGTCATTCTCTAGGACTTTACTAGCCCAGAATAATAATCAGGGACATGAGCAGGAAATCTATTACCTATATAGAATAATGATTGGAGTCAACCATCGATACACTCCGATCAAAAAAAATGCTTGGCATTGGTATTCGCCATCCAGAAGATGCGACACTACTTGGTGGGCCAAACCATACACATTATATCAAAAGCAATCCCTTAAGAGTGCTAATGACAAAGCCATCGTCATTCAATGGTCGATTGGCAAAATAGGCCATGTTGCTCTCCCAATATGAGATGCAATTCCTGCCACAAAAAACTGTGAAGGGATAGGCAGTGGCAGACTTCTTGGTTAAGCATCCGGATCCAAGAATGACAAAACTTTATGAAGATCTTCCAGACGAGACGAGATCGCTGAAGTTTTCTTGACCAAGACGTCTTCCGAAGAACAGGTGTGGCAACTCTTCTTCGACGACGCATCAAGAACGGGTTCTTGAGGAGATTTCATTGCAGGAGTGGGGGGGGTAATACTTATCTCCCCATAGAACTACTTAATCCCTCGTGCATTGTTATTAATTGAGTCGTGTTCCAACAATGTAGCAGAGTACACTCTCCTGATCGGGATACAAATTGCCGAAAAGATTGGCGTTATCAAAGCATATGGTGATTCAAAGCTCATCGCTAACTAGGTTCGCAGGGAGTATGAAGTTAGACATGAAGACTTAGTACCCTATCACAATGAACTATTCACATGGCAGAGAGGTTCCAACTTCTACATCGACCATGTACCTCGCTAGCAAAATGCGTATAAAGATGCACTGGCTTCCCTCGCTGCTTCCTTGGCTCTTCCAGTCGGCAGAGAAAGTACTCGTCTACAATCTTGACTTGTACTGTCCGAAACTTGCCTTCAAAAATGATAAGGTTCCAGCAGGGAATCTTCAAGTCAAAGAAACTCTAGAGACTTCGGTAGGTCCAGAGCTCAGGGATTGACGATCTCGTACATCGACTACGCATTGTATGACATTCTGCCTAGTGACCCTAAAGAGATGGCTGCCATTAGAAGAAAAGTCCCAAATTCTACTACAATGTGATCACAAAAACACTGTATCGTCGATTGTATGATGGAATCTTCCTCCGCTGCTTGAGGCACTGGAAGCACTCAAAAAGGCTCATGATAGTATTATGGAGCTCACCAACCTGATCCAAAACATGGAGATCGGCTCTGAAGACTTGGATATTATTGGCTAAAGATGTTCCCTGATGCCATCACTTACGCTAAGAGATGCCACACTTGTCAGATCCATGGTGACTTCATTCATCAGGCGCCAAGACATCTTCGTCCTACAACTTCTTCTGGCCATTTGAAATGTGGAGAATGGACGTGGTTGGTCCTATCAGCCTGCCTTCATCCAAAGAACATCAGTTTATTTTAGTGCCATTACTGATTACTTCTTCAAGTGGCAGCAGTGGCTATCCCCTCGAGGGAGGTAAAGACATCTGACGTGATCAAATTCATTAAATATCACGTGATCTACCGCTTTGGCATGCCACGACGGATTGTCTATGATAATGGGCCTCAATTTGTCAGCCAAGCATTCCAAAGATTCTGCAACTAGTTCAAGATCTAGGGTGTGTCTTCAACAATATACTATCATGCTGCTAACAGTCTTACAGAAGCTATCAACAAGAATATTGAAAAACTTCTCAAGAAATTTGTCTCGAAGAGTCAATGCGACTGGGACGATAAGTTAGGTGAATGCCTATGGGCTTATCGCACAACAATGAGAACTCCGACGAAAGCTACACCATTCTCTTTGGTATATAGGTGTTAAGCCGTACTCTGACTAGAAATCCATATCCCATCTCAAGGTGTTGCCTTGACAACAGTCATGACAAATGAGGAGAAGCATTGACTGCGACTCTAGGAGTTAGAAGCTTTAGACGATAAACGCCTGCAAGCTCAATAGCAATTCGAGCTTTACCAAGCTCGAATTTTCAGAGCCTTCAACAAGAAAGTCAAAGAGTGAATTTTTAAGAAAGATGACCTTATCTTAGCTGTCAGAAGACCCATTGTGATGACACATAAGACAAAAGAGAAATTACAGCCCAAATGGAAAGGACAATTGTGGTAGAGTTAGATTACTCGAATGGAGCATATTGCCTCATAGCACCAGACGGCGATACACTCATGATGCTGATCAATGAAAGATTCTCAAAAAAAATACTATCCTTAATAGGATTCTTCTCATGATCGGGTAACATTACCTCTGATCAAAACTTTTAGATCCAAGATGTTTGGAAGAGCGCCAAAGAAAAGCTTCTTTCAACGGACCACATTACGTTCAATCATTGCTGAGCTGACCAAACACTGGTTATATCATAATGCATGATGTAAATATTGAAGTACAAACAAAGTGTGAAACTTTGGTTTTAGCCTTGTTAATCTTCTCTAGTTTATCTATCAAAATCTGACGCCTCTGAAGACTAAGGATAGAGGAAAATGTGGCTTTTAAGTCCAACATAAGTCCTCGATAACTCATCATGCTAAAGGGAATAGCATGGCTAACCCAACTCAAACGGTAGTTGGTAAAGGCATATCAAATCCGTTGATATCTGAGGGTTCTTCCCCTCCAAAATTCTTTACCAATTTCCTCCCACGAAATGATAGGACCACAAAAATACCTGTGCCATTTCCCTGGCAAAATAAGCACAGACTTATCACGTTATCAGTAAACCTCTGACAAGCCATTTTTCTTAATCGCCAATGGGGTTCGTTAAGTTAATTTTATACCTCTGACAATTTATTCTATTTCTCCACCAAAGTCCCCTGCCAATTCCCTCCCATGGAGTGGTAAGTCCACAAGCTCAATCATTGCTATGTTAACACTACACCTTTAACAGTGAAAAGTTATAATACTCCTCAGTGAGTACGAACTTCCATTTGTCACTCCCTTGCATGGAGTCACAAGTCTTCAAAGTTGTCAAGTTAACACTACACTTCTGACAATCAAAACTTCACTTGTTAAGTCTCCTCAATAGAATGGGAAGTCCTCAAAATTGCTCATATCACAAATCAACCAAATGATGCTATCGTTCGTTTGTTCATTGGCACCCTCAAGGGGTATCCTTTGAATGGCTCATGAAACTGCCTGCCAGCTCTATTAAAACTTGGGCCGACCTAAAGAAGCTATTTCTGGCTTGCTTCTTTGAGGATGATACAGAGTTATTAGTGTCGACTCTTTTGCAACAAAGTAGATGAAAGAAGAGTCCATTAAGACATTTGTGGAGAGATTTTAGAGTATAGCGCTCTAATGTCCTAATGGCATGACGCAGTCCACACTGGTAGAAACTTGTAGCCATAACATGCAAACTGCACTCCTAATCCAGATAGGGGTCACCGAATGTCGCACTTAGAAGCAGCTGGTACTACAAGGCGAACAGGCAGAGGAATTATCTCCAAGATTAAGGCTGAAGAAAAGGAATGTAAGCCGAAACTGGAAAAGCTGACGCGATGCACTCTAGAGTCATCTTCTCAATCGAGAAGAAGAGACACTTTGGCGATGGAAGTTAAATCTTCTTCCAAGTGCAAGCCGAAAAGAGGAGGCAATACGTTAGGCCAAGTTCGTGCCAACAAGTAGTATTCTTTCAAGGATGAACATGTTGTCTTCTTGTTAAGTTACTCTTATTGAGTAACAAACTAAAACAACCATAAGCCAGGCGTCCTGAAGAGGTGGGCAAAACAGGTGACCCTAACTATTGTTTATACCTTCAGATGCTAGGACATCCCACAAAGAGTTGCTACATCTTCAAGGATGTTCTCCAGGCTTTGATTGACGCGGACGTACTCAAACTCCACTCAGAGTAGAAGAAGGTGAAAGCCAATATGACGTCCCTTCAATTTGGTAGGGAAACTCCCACCAGTACCAGCCAGAGTGGTTCCCATCGCGAAAGGAGAACTAAGAGTGATCAATGTTATCCACACCATCAAGGAAAAAAGGGTTTTGTCCTTGTCTTTACTCCCTAAGGAGAGATTATATGGGTTCATCCCGATCTTGTCCAAAGGCAGTAGTGGACTACTGTGACAAACAAGAAGTCCAAAGGCAAAGCAAGTGCATCATCCTCTTGCAATATGGTGTGAACTTCTTCAAGAGAAGCAAAGATCGATGTAGCCTTTCTTATAGATTTAGAAAAAGAGAAGATTATTCTTGCTGCAGAGCAGAGTGCCCTGCTCATAGAAAGAAGTCAGTATGGCCAACAGTACTTGAAAAAGTACAATAAGATGATGGCAAGTTCATCCCAACTGGCTAAGAAACCATCCAAGCAATCCACAACTCGTGGAGAAGCAAAAAGACAGGGTGGAAGGGTCGTTAACCCCTCTTTGTTGTGACGCCTTCGCTCAAATGGCCAACATCTCAGCCAGAATCACTCTTTATGAACTTTTGAGACTCTCCAAGTCAAGGAGGAAGGCTTGCAGAGAAGCTTTAGCTGATTCAGAGGCTTTCATAGCCCAGATTCTGGCTGAACATGAAGAGAAGGGTAAAGAACATTTCTCGAAAACTCCAAATGTTTCACTTGCATAACATTCACTCCTGACGACATGCAAATCAAAGAGAAACATGATAGACCCTTGTACTACATGGGGTATATCGGATCATCTGAAGTAAGTCGCATTTAGGTTAATCCAGGATCCTCATTGAACATTATGCCCTGCAGGGTCATGCAGCACTTGGGAATTCCTACCCACCGATTGAGCGCCACTCAAACTACTATTTATGGTTTCAATGCCAATGGTATGCGCCCGATGAGAAAAATCAAGCTCAGATGCCAGATTGGTGACCTAAGATTCGAGGTGACATGCTACGTCATTGATGCCGATACCTCATACAATTTGCTGCTTAGATGACCATGGATTCGTCGCAACTCCATTGTCCTATCCACTCTTCATTAGGTCATGAAATATGCTGAGGATGATGGCAAAGTGAGAATGTTGACCGCTGAAAAGCATCAGTTCAAGGGGTAGAGAACTGCTTCACAGACTCCTTCCTTTACGAAGATCCCTCTAAGGCTGCTGAGGATCCATCGCCGGAGGACTTAGACTCTGGTAATGAAACTGACACTGAACCAGAGGCAGAAGAAGAATGTCTCTGGGAGTTGAACCCACTTGTAACGAATATTGATAAGCTCTATTTTAATAACACTAGGCTTATGAATGAGAATTTAGATTTGGCTTACTTTTCTGCTTACCTTCGATTCTATATTGTCAGATACTAGTACTGACGTAGATAGTGGCCCTTAGTCTGTTATAGTTGCCCTAACATCATTGCATGAACCAATAATGTCATCTCTTATGGTGCATGAAAAGACCAGTGATGTGCAAGGAGCTTTCTTTGAAGTGTCAACCAAACACAAGGGTCAAAAGCCAGTTCTATTCTGGAGGATTGAACCTGAATCAATGGCTTGTGGAAGTTCCAAAAATGACACTGAATCTCCTCAACTCTCTCATTACGGGTCAAATGCACGCTGAATGATGGAGAAAATGGGATACGGCCTGACGAATAGGTCTAGTTTGAACTTTGGCAAAGGAAGGCGAACATTGCTGCGATCTTTAGTCCATAAAGGAAAAGCCCCTGATTACTATCAGAAAACTCAAAGGGGATTAGGCTATGTGTCAACGTCAATTCCATCAGACTTCGAGTCTGAAGAATCTCTATATCACGACCACTCGTCAGGCACACCATCATGGGAATTGAATGCTATATCTTCAGAGATCTTTCAGTAAATATAATCTTGACTAGCCATCTAGAAGATGAAGTGAAGAACTGATTTAGTTAGACATTGATCCTCGATCAAACACTTAAACACTCATTGAGACATACACTTTAACAATGTGAACCGCCCACAGAGGATAAAATGATCCATATCAATCTGAAAAGCGAGGCAAACCCAAGCCCATTTTCATAAGCGAGATCTTATCGCTTTCCGAGAAAGAAGACCTAATACATCTCATACATGAATAGATAGACGTCTTCGCTTGGAATTATGAGGATATACCTGATCTTGATACAAAAGTAGCTATGCATCGCCTCAACATCAGTTTGGATGCGGAACCAATCAAGCAGTAGCAACGACGATTCCATCCAGAGATTATGGAGGCAATTGAATTGAAAGTCAAGAAGATCATAGGCTCCAGTATCATCAGGGAAGAATAGAATGACTGGGTAGCCAATATCATGCCCATCCCAAAGAAGAACGGGAAGATCTGGATCTATGTCAACTTTCACAATCTGAATGTCATTTGTACCAAAGACGAGTTTTCTCTCCCAATCACAAATATCATGATTGACAATGCATGTGGATTTGAGAGAATGTCCTTCATGAACGGCTTCTAAGGATATAATCTAATCAAGATGTATGCAGAAGACAAGAAGCATACATCCTTCAGAACACCACATGGGGTGTAATGCTACACCGTGATGCCCTTTGGTTTGAAAATGCAAGTGTGATATATCAACATGCCATGAAACACAATCTTCCACAAGCATATACGCAAGACTATAGAATGCTATATAGACGATATTGCAGTAAGAAGTTACAAAAAAAGATGATCATCTAACAGATCTAAAGAGAGTGTTCAACATCATACGAGATTATCAACTAAAGATGAACCCAACCAAGTCCTTCTTGGGGGTGTCCAGTGGAAAATTCTTTAGATTTGTCATGACTTGCAAAGGAATCCATTTCGATCCGGAGAAATCTGCACCATCCAAGAGATGCAACCTCCAAGAAATTTTAAAGAACTTACAGGATTGCAAGGACGATTGGCTTACATCTGAAAAGTCATATCAAAAATTTCAGGATATTGCCAATCCTTTACCAAGCTAATAAATAAGGGAGTCTCATTTATTTGGGACAACGATTACCAATAAGTGTTTGAGAAAATCAAGTAGTACCTCGCGCATCCACCTATTCTGGTAGCTCCAGTATCAGGAAAACCTTTCTTTTTATATATATAAGAGCCATGGATCATTGATTGCACACATTTATTGCATTATTCTTTATTACATTTCCACATTTATCATGTAATAAATCTGCTAAATTCTTTATCTTAAATGTCTATTTTGCAGAAGATAATCATGGGGAGAAAAAGGATAAAATCAAATAAATATCAGTTAAATTCAGATTTAACTGATCTATTTGGTTAGTGGAAGATGATCCCAAATTCATTTTGTTAAATTCATTTTTTGGTGAATCAAGTGGTTAAATCTAAAGATTAACCGAGGATAACGTCAAATACAGAGTCCAAATCCAAAGGGATAAATAGATAGAGAGAAGATCAACAGATGAGATAAAGCAATTTTGACTCAAATTCTGACTAGATATATTTTAGTATTTGAATCATAACTTTTGCTACTAAAACTTAAATCTGATGATTCAAAATGATCCTGAAAGATGACTTAAAGAGCTACAACTCTTAAGTTGATCACTATTTCTAATTCAGTCATTTGATAAGTTATATTCAGTAATCAATACGCCAACAAGCTGCAGATCAGAACTAAATATCCATATCAAATCAACTTTGGAGATAAGGGGAGGATTTAAATTTAGAAATAGTCAGCTCCTCTTATCTTTAGACCTATTTCCATATCCATTTCTATCCTACAAATATCCCACACATCAGAGGAAGAAGGGAAAGGATCAATCAGAAATAGATTTTAGGCCAGTTTTTTATTCTTTTTAGTATAGGTTTTTATTTTCTTTTTATGTAATTTTTTTTATTTCTTTGTAAGCATAGGTTAGACTGAGATTCATGTAAGTAAGAGAGAGACTTATGTTGAGAGTGACACCGATGTAACCTCCTCCTTTCTTTCATAGTTTCTACAAGTAATCAAAGGTAATATCTTCATACTTTTCTTGTTTATATGTTCTTCTTCTATTTCTACTTATCAAATTTTGGTTTTAATGAATGTCCAAGTGAACCTAGAAGCATCAATATAGCTATGTTTGTGTGAGTGCCACCGATATTTCATGAAGATATTCTCCTCCTCAAGATTCCGTATCATTTCATTCTATTCATCTTGATGATGTAATGTGAATGGGGACTGAGCTCGATCTTATGGGTTAAGCATTGATCGCCTCTGAAGCAAGGTAAAACATGCAAGGATTCCAGGTAAGTCATCAACCATAAGAGGTAAGTATTTCTTTTAGCTTTTCTTTTTTTTTTTTAATTCTTTAGTTTAGATCACCAACACTATTAACACCCAACTCTTTTATCACTTTTTTCAATTTTTTTTGTAAATATCCATTTTCTATTTTCTCCACCTTCTCAATCTACCACTTTTTTTTAAACTAAACTTTAACTTATTTTTCACTCCATTTTTCTTTTCTTTTCAAGAACCAAAGAAGATCTTTAACCATTCCAAGTGAACTAAAGAGATCTTGCTAAAAAAGCTTCCATCGCTAATTCCTCCTTATGGATCACGACCCGCATAGCCACTTGCTATTGCGGTAGTATTGAGTACTTACACTCTTTATTTTAAGTTCTGAAAATCTGTATTCTTGTGTGCAGGTAGAAAACTCAAATAAATTTTGGCGCTGTTGCTAGGTATCGAACCCGAGTCACCTACGTGACAGGCAGGAATGCTTACCACTATACTATAACGACAAGGAAATTTTTGTTGCAATGGACATATAAGTGGCCCTAGACTCTGCTCAATGAAGCAGAGCCAGAAGCCCTCAGATTTGCTACATTCTAGTGGCAATCTGAGTGAACTACTAACCTGTATTTTTGTAAATTGGATGAATTGCAAAGCTAAAATTCTGTATCTATTTATTTTCTTGTTTGTCTCATTGTATATACTTTCTTACCTCAATAGTAAAATGATGTTTGTTAAATACTAAAAATGGTTTAGACTTGCATTTAGGCACGTGTCTAATTCGTTTACATTTTACTTTACTGTTGAAGAGTGCTGGAGCAAAAGGTACTGTTGGCACTTAAAAAAGACAAGATTCCTATTGGTTTGAACAAACGTCTAACTTGTTGACATTTACAAAAGACAAGTGGCAGACGAGCTGAAGACCAGTTTTCATCCACCTCCAAGGGACAAGGAAGCAGCTTGGACTCCACTGATCCAGCAAGCAGAACAGTGAGCCCGGGACGTTTCTAAACAGACCTCAGCAGGTCTAAGATGCTAGCATTTAGCATTACATTAGCCCAAGGAGATAGCCTCGATTGAGAGGCTAGCATCATCCAACTTCGCCAGGAAGCTAATTGACAGCTTCGCCGAAAAGCCTCTTTTCGGATTTCGCCAAGGATTGCCTTTAGTTCTGCTATGAGCTTCAAAGCGGGCAGCTCCGCTATTGATCTACTACGGTCAACCTTTGACCAATCAAATCTCCTGATGAGATTGGATTCAAACAAATCAAATCCAATCAGGATTCAAATATGGCAGGTGATTGCCGCTATCTCTTGACTCTCTTGAAACGAGTAAGAGGATCAAGGAGAATCTCCCAACAATATGGAAAGGATCAAAACAGATCAACCGACCTGCCAATTCTAGCTCCGCAGAAGCTATCCTAGCCTCGCAGCAAGGCTAATTTCCAGATTTAAACAGATTTGATTCAATCTGTTTCATATCTTCAAGGGACGATTATACCCTTGCTCTCCCTATAAATAGCCCGCCAGGGGTACAAGGAGACAGACACGCATGCATACGGGAGGACTCCACAAGCAGAGGCTTCTTCATAACGCACCGTGCGCTCTTGAATTCAGAGACCTTTTAGAGAATTGCTTTCTCTAATCAGGGTGTTGATACCCTAACATCGTCCTTCTTCTCAAGGAATCTCCGGAACCAGGCGAGAAGGAATTCCTTTTGAAGGCGATTTTGAAAAGCAGCAAGAGGGTTCTACCAACCTTCTATTCTCTGATTCCCCGAACCAGGCGAGAAGGGAATCTCATCGCTCGCATCGTCAAAGGGACAAAGTGGTTGCGCGCTGACCAGACTCCTATCGGCACACTTCTCCAGAATCTCTGAGGAGATCTACTTGTAATCTTTTTAAGAATACTTATAATTTAGCTCCTCAAACCTTTTTTTTGTAAGTTTTCCCCCTTTGCAAACATAATGGAAAATAAGATGGCGACTCCGCTGGGGACGATATTCTCCTCTGCTGAGAATCAAGTGTCACAATGCGACGATCAGACCTTCGGGTCTATCTCTGAATTCAACAAAGTCGGTGCAGCCAGAGCTTCTCTGGCTAAATCTTCAAGGAAAGTCTCTGCGGAGACTGAAAAGGTTCCCTGCAAACCTGCTGCGGTGCTCTGGCGCAACAAGGAAGCATGCCCACAGACCGAGCCCTGCACTCTTGAGAACTTGGTCATCCAGATCGACCAAGGAAGACTTGAAGAAGTCCTCTCTGGGGGTGACCTGACGCTTCGAGCACGGAAGCACAGGAAGGTCTTCACGACCAAGGTTTCAAATCAGAAACCAGAGGCAGAATTCTGCCAACACCCCACAGCCCCGCGTGTGGCTATTCAGGTTCCTCGTGAACCTAAGCATCTTCCGTCAAGACGGATATGGAAGCCCAAGCAGAAGTCTCCAACCGAGGTTTCCGGTGTAGTCACGCCGAAACTGCGCCTCTCCTGCGAAGAAAAGGGTAAGATGCCTATCTACCCTAGCGATGCTGCCAATCATGAAGTCCCGACGGCGATCATACCGTCGCTCAAATCAAAGGCAGCAAAGCCTTCTGACAGCCTCGCTTTCACAAGCGAAGCCACCATACCAAAGCATACTCATTGGATCCATGCCGCGAGGCTAAGGCCAAAGAGTCATCTAAGGCTAATCTCCTTCGCGGCGGAATAGCGGATAAAGCACCTCGGCGTGCTCCGCTCTCTAGTTCATCAAGCACTAAGTTCGCACCTGCTGGCGAATCTAGATCTGAAGCACTATTCAGTGCTAATCCCTTTTGCAGGGATAAGAAGAATGGAGTATCGTCCCATGTACACTCCGAAAAAGCTTCTCTGCAAAGTTATCCAGGCTCTGTTGGGCCTGACCTACGAGAATTCCTGGTAAGCAAGCGGAAGCCGGAGCCCCTCCGAACTACTTTCCCCTGTTGTCAAAGAGGATGCCGACTTGTGACAATCCATTCAACCCGCTGCCGGCTACATCCAACCATGGCTGTATCTCCGCACCGGCAATCGGTGTTTGATCGGTTGTCCGCACATGTTCCTACGAGGCATCGCGGAAGGGGAGCCTCACCAGATCCAATCTCCGCCTCCGTCAATATGACCAGAAGAGGCCGAGAGCGACGCAAGGAGAGTCAGACATCTGATGGTCCCCCTTTCAGTTCTCCAGATCCAGATTATAATCCAGGCCTAGGTGAGGTCTCCGTACAAGAAGAAGGTGTTTTCCGAAACACCAGATCCAGGGTGGCAATACCCTACAATTACGAGCAACCTTCTTCCTTGACGGCCCTGATCCCGCCATCACCGGGCAGTCACCTCAATCTTCAGACGAAGAAAAGGAAGACAGCGGGTATGCCTCGTCAGCGACGGTCAGTTCAGTGCGAACCGACAAAGCATCGGTCAACATGGCCGATAACGCTAACGATGACCTTCGTCGGCGTTTGGAAGCTCAAGAGCAAACCTCCAGGACCCAGCAGGAAGCCCTGGACAATATTCAACAGATGCTTGCCCAACTCCTCAGCAATCGAAGCGGCAATGATACCGGAAGCCACCACGATGAGGAGGAACACTTTAGCAATGATCCGAAATCCAAGGGAGGTTCTTCCCTAGATGCTGAAGTCCTTAAGGGCCTCCAGGCTCAGATTGCATCCCTAGCTCAGAGGGATGAATTAAAGAAGGTGGGGACAGTCCGTCCTTATCCACTAGAGTGGGATTCGGTGCCATACCCACCAAAGTTCAAACCACCAACGTTGCATACGTATGATGGTAAGAGCTCGCCCAATCAGCACATCTACTATTTCCGATCTCAGACTGGTAATGTCATAAGCAACGACGCCATCATGGCTAGGCTGTTTATTGGCACTCTAAAGGGCGTGGCATTCGACTGGTTCCGAAGCCTCCTTCCAGGCTCTATCAATTCCTGGCTCGACCTGGAAACTCAGTTCCTCTCTCGCTTCTATGAGGACGACACTGAAGTGACCATGGACAAGCTCCTCTTTACCGTACAGAAGAAGGGCGAACCCGTCCGCGACTACATTGAGCGGTTCAGAAACTTATCCTTGATGTGTCCAGCAGGGATGTCGTTACCCATGCTCTTACAGACATGCAGGCACAACTTCTTGGATCAAGTAGAAGTTCGCATGGGGGCTGTCAAAGCCCACACTTAGAAGGAATTAGTCGAACAAGCTGAGATAGCTGAGAAGTCGGCTAAAAAGTTCGAGCCATCCGCCCCCAGAGGCAAATGGGGTACGAACAGCAAAGGACGCGGCGACCCACCTCAGTCTTCCCAAGCTAAGGGGAAAGAGATTATGTCCGTAGAGTTATCCGGAGACGTGCAGTCGAAGGCTAAGAAGAGCGGCTTCAACAATCAGGAGCCCAAGTTCCCTCCAAAACAGTACTCCTTCAAAGATGATCAGGTGGTTACAATATTCCATCTGCTCCACAAAGGGAACAAGCTGAAGCTGCCGGATGCTCGACGTCCTGATGAGATAGGGCGCACAAACGACCCCAAATACTGCCTCTATCATAGGATGATTCACCATCCTACTGACAAGTGTTATGTCCTCAAGGACAGGATACAAGCCCTGATTGATGCCGGCGTCCTCACACTGAAGACGGAGCAGAAGAAAGTCACTGCCAATATGGTGACTCTTGAGTTCGACAAATCTCCGAAGGTCACAGTTCCTGACGGGACTTATTCCGTCCCGGCGCCGCGGTTGGAAGTCAAGCATCCTCCAGCCATGACTCAATACAACAAGGGTCTCGTCCCTTTGACATTGGAGACGGGGGAAGTCATGTGGATACACCCAGATCTCGTCCAAGATATTCAACAGGGTTCAAGGCAACCCAACTCAAAAGGCAAGTCCTGCAATGTCATCTCTGTCCTGCCAGATGATGGTAATCTTACTTCGGCTTCCCTCAGCGATTCAGAAGAAGAGAAGCATGCCTGTACAGCGCAGGCAGATGCGCCTCAACAGACGGGCACCCGGTCTGGAAAGTCATATCAAAGGCAGTATGACAAGCCTACTGACGAGATACAGCAGCAAACGACGTTAGTACCAATGCCGGCATCCACTCCAGTCCCGACCAAAGGGAGAGAAAAGCCTAAAAAGGTACGGTTCGACCATGTGTTGAAGAAACCGTCAGGCCAAGGGCTTGATACGCCCTTTCACTTCGATATACTGGTCCACTTGGCCAATATCCCAGCTCGTATCACAATACACGAGCTCCTGCATCTCTCCAAAGAGACACGAGAAGCGCTCAGAGATGCTTTGGCCAACTCAGAGACTCTTCTGACATGCATACCAGAGGTCTCTAATCATGACGCCCAGTCTTCTTGCCCAGAATGCCATCATGTACAATCGAAGGTGCCTGCTATTACCTTCACGGCGGAAGATATGCTTCTCAAAGATAACAAGCATGATCGACCTCTGTACTACACCGGATATATCGGTTCAACATGCATTGAAAGGGTACAAGTCGATCCGGGGTCGGCACTCAGCATCATCCCCAAAAGGCTCCTCTACTTCCTAGGCATACCACTGTACAGGTTGTCTGCAACCACCACTACAATATACGGTTTCAATGCCGGGAGCAGTCATCCACTTGGGAAGATTCGGCTCCGCTGCAGAATCGGAAGCCTGAAGTCAGAGGTAACGTGTTATGTCATTGACGCTGACACGTCATATAACCTGCTGCTAGGACGGCCATGGATCCATGCCAACTGGATCGTCCCTTCTACCCTCCACCAGTGCTTCAAATATGTGGAGGATGATACGACAGTACGAACTGTCTTTGCCGAAAGGCAACCCTTTAAAGGCGTGAAAAATTACTTCACCGACGCTCTCCTGTATCAAGAGGCCGGTAGAACGCATGAGGAGCCATTGCCAGATGACAGTGAAAGTGGCAATGAGGCGGATTTGGAATCCGAAACGGGCATGCCGGCCATTCTGACTGGCGAACCAATTACAGCATGTCTCATTGACCCCAAATGTAATACTCCTTCTGAGGAAGAAGGTGAATGGGTAATTAATGACAATATTTCTTTTGATTATCCTGTGAGTATGCGGTCGATCAAATCCATTATGGATGGCTCTCTGCACATGCCCGTACATAAGCCAAGTGCGGCTAGCACATGTGTGGAAGCCATAGAAGGGGCCACGCTGGTGATCCCTCTTTCCAAACAAAGTCAGTCGCCGATAATCTTCGGTAGAGCTCAGCCACGGAAACCTACAACTGCAGACTCAAGCTCAGAGTCGGATGCTCCACAGTTCTTCCATTATGCGCGGCCAGCCCGCCACATTATGAAGAAGATGGGATATAACTTGAAGCAGGGAGGCGGCCTAAACTTTGGAAAAGGGAGGCGCAGTCTAATGCGTAATTTGTCCCGAAAGGGAAGCCTGCAAATTACTATGATAGTACACGTAGGGGGTTGGGTTACGTCACGCCCACATCATCGGTAACAGTTCAGGTCAAAGACGACGGACCAATTCCATCACAGTCGGCTTCATCCTCCGAGTGGGACTCCGATATCAGCATAGGAGAAATGTTCAAAGGCCTCGCCGCGAATATGACTTCAAGCAGTCAATTGGAACCTGCGGAAGCTGCCAATGATGAACCATGGGCCCAGCAGTTAAGCCTTCAATGGGAAAAGCGATTCGAATCGCGCGAACCACCTACTGAAGACAAGGTGATGCAGGTCAACCTGGGAAGTCAAGATAACCCCAAGCCCATCTTTATAAGTGAAAGCCTATCACTTATAGAAAAGGAGGAATTGATAATGCTCGTAAAAGAGTATATAGACGTCTTCGCGTGGAGCTATGAAGACATGCCCGGACTCGACCCACAGGTCGCTATGCACCGGCTGAATATCAAGCCCGACGTTAAGCCAGTCAAGCAGCAACAACGTCAGTTTCGCCCGAACATTATGGAAGCTATTGAAGCCGAAGTTCACAAACTCATTGCAAGTGGCTTCATTCGGGAGGAGCAACATCCAGATTGGGTGGCTAATATAGTCCCCGCCCTCAAGAAGAATGGCAAAATACAGATCTGCATCGACTACCGTAATCTCAATATGGCCTGTCCCAAAGACGAATTTCCACTGCCCATCACTGATGTCATGATTGACAACACATGCGGGTTCGAAAGGATGTCTTTCATGGACGGCTTTTCAGGGTACAACCAGATTAAGATGTATCCCGACGATGAGAAGCATACTTCGTTCCGAACACCATTGGGGGTATACTGCTACACTGTAATGCCCTTCGGACTGAAGAATGCTGGAGCAACCTACCAGCGGGCAATGAGTACGATCTTTCGCGATCATCTCCAAAAGACAGTGGAATGTTATGTTGACGACATTGCTGTCAAAAGCCGCAACAAGGATGAGCATCTCCGCGATCTCAGAAAGATGTTCGACATAATGCGGGCTCATCAACTGAAAATGAACCCGACAAAATCCTTCTTGGGAGTGTCAAGTGGCAAGTTCCTTGGGTTTATCGTCACATCAAAAGGGATTCACCTTGACCCAGACAAAGTCAGAGCTATCCAGAGCATGCATCCGCCAAGGAACCTCAAAGAGCTCAGAGGCTTGCAAGGCAGGTTGGCCTACATCAGAAGATTCATTGCAAATCTCTCAGGCCGCTGTCAGCCGTTCACCCGGCTCATGAAAAAGGGTGCTTCCTTCGTATGGGATCAAGCATGTCAGGAAGCTTATGAAGACATCAAGAGGTACCTCACAAAGCCTCCAGTCTTAGTGGCCCCTACATCAGGGAAGCCATTCTTGCTTTATGTAAAAGCTCTGGACTACTCCCTCGGCGCCCTCCTCGCTCAAAAAGACGGCAATGGCCACGAGCAGGCCATTTATTATCTGAGCAGGACTCTCATAGGAGCGGAATCTCGCTACAATCCTATTGAGAAAGAGTGTTTAGCTCTCGTCTTTGCCGTTCAGAAGACACGGCATTATTTGGTTGGCCAGACCATACATGTCATCTCCAGGGTGAATCCTTTACGTCTTCTTATGACGAAGCCAGGGTCACTAAATTCAAGATTGGCTAAATGGGCACTTCTGCTGTCTCAATACGACATGACCTTTATTCCTCAGAAGGCGGTCAAAGGCCAAGCCCTTGCAGAATTCTTGGCTGCTCATCCAGTTCCGGAGCATTCAAAACTCCACGAAGACATCCCTGATGAAGTCTTCGAGTCCAACGCAACTTCAGTAGAGGAAGTATGGCAGATGTTCTTTGATGGAGCATCGCGAATGGGCCCTAAAAGCAAGATTATTGCCGGAGTGGGGGTTGTGTTTATCTCCCCGCAGAACCATGTTCTTCCCAGAGCATTTTCTTTGACAGAATCATGCTCCAACAATGTAGCAGAATATAATGCTCTGCTCATTGGTCTTCAGCTCGCCCATGGAATGGGGGTACGCTACCTTGAAGCTTATGGCGATTCAAAACTGATCATCAATCAGGTTAAAGGCGAATATGAAGTCCGCCATGAGGACTTGGTGCCTTATTACCATACGGCCATTGAGTTGGCTAACCTATTTGAAGGTTTCTACATCGGGCATGTGTCTCGATCTCAAAATACCAAGGCGGACGCTCTCGCTACATTAGCGACGACGCTAGCCTTGCCAGCCGACACCGAGTACTATCTCACAGTCGCGACCCGACACCTCGTATGCTCTAAGCATATGCTGAAAATCCAAGAGGTCCATAATGTCTCTGCAGACCTCGAGCCGAGGGATTGGCGCTTCCCTCTCATTGACTATGCTCTGCACGGATTGCTCCCTGACGATCCTAAAGAAGCGGAGTCCATCAGACGAAGGTCCCCCCGTTTCTATTACGATCCTACTCTGAAGACGCTCTACCGTCGTTCATATGACGATGTCCTCCTTCGGTGCCTTTCTCAGTCTGAGGCACAGCAAGTACTCAAAGAAGCACATGACGGCATTTGTGGAGCCCACCAGCCGGGTCCGAAGCTCAAAGACAGGCTACATCGGCTAGGGTACTATTGGCCAACTATGATAACCGACGCCATCCAATATGCGCGAAGGTGCAAGGCATGTCAGATTCACGCTGACTTTATACACCAGCCTTCGGAGTTGCTCCACCCTACTGCTGCTTCATGGCCATTTGAAGCGTGGGGAATTGATGTCGTAGGGCCAATCAGTCCCTCTTCGGCAAGAGGTCACCGGTTTATCCTAGCAATAACCGATTACTTCTCAAAGTGGGCAGAGGCCATACCGTTGGCCGAAGTCAAAACCTCCAATCTGGTTAGCTTCATCAAACACCATGTCATCCATCGATTTGGTGTCCCCAGGCGGATCATCCACGACAATGGTCCTCAATTCATAAGCCAAGGATTCTATCGGTTCTGCGATAAATACCGAATTCAGAATATGGCTTCAACAGCTTACAATCCTGCCGCCAATGGTTTAGCAGAAGCATTCAACAAGACAATCATCAAGCTGCTCAAGAAGTTTGTCTCCTCGAACAAGCGAGATTGGGACGAAAAGCTCGGTGAATGCCTTTGGGCCTACCGGACTACGGTTCGGACACCGACAGGCAATACGCCTTTCTCCCTGGTATATGGGTGCGAAGCGGTCATCCCATTGGAAATCCAGGTGCCATCATTGCGAGTAGCCCTGACTACTAAAATGACATCAGAAGACAATGATCGCCTGCGTCTTCAAGAGCTCGAAGCCCTGGACGAGAAGCGGCTGCAAGCTCAGCAACACATCGAGCTATATCAGGCTCGGATGTCAAAAGCCTTCAATAAGAAGGTTAAGCAAAGAACCTTCCAGAAAGGAGATCTGGTCTTAGCCGTCAGACGACCGGATTATGACGCACAAGACCAAAGGCAAATTTCAACCTAAATGGGAAGGACCGTTTGTGATAGAGACAGTCTATTCAAACGGAGCATACCGCCTTATGACTGCAGAGGGCGACCTCCTCATGATGCCAATCAATGGCAAATTCTTAAAGAAGTACTATCCTTAATCAAGGATCTTGCTCTCGATCAAGTTAACATTACACCTCTGATCGAGATCCGCGCGTCCGGAATGCGCACAAAGAGAGCCTCTCTCTTTTTCCAAGCATATCAAATCTGTTGGTAGCTGGGGGTTTGCTTAAAATCCCAAGGGACCTGCTCCCACTTGATTCCCTCTCCAGAATCACTTACCAATTCTCATCCATAGAATGGTAAGACCACATATTCCGCTGTTACGTTAACATTAAACCTATGATAGCAGTCCCCTCATTTCTCCTCATGAGAGCGAGACCTCCAAAGTCACTTACCAATTCTCATCCATAGAATGGTAGGACCACACATATTCTGCTGTTACGTTAACATTAAACCTATGACAATGATTTCCTCGTTTCTCCCCGAGAAGACGAGACCTTTTCCAAATCCAATCCGACTTTTGAACTTGGTGGCTTCTCAACCAGTTATGTCATTGCGACCTCTGAACTGGCAGATAGCCAAGTCTCATCTGTCATTGAGCTTAGTGGCGTCTTAATCGGTTATGTCATTGCGACCTCTGAACCAGTAGACAGCTAAGTCTCAATCTCGAGTCCTGTTGACATCTACAAAAGACAGGTCTCGATACTTGTTGACATTTACAAAAGACAAGTATCACCTATTTTGAGCTTTGTGGCTTCTCAACCAGTTACGTCATCGCGACCTCTGAACTGGCAGATAGCCGAGTTTCATCTTCCATTGAGCTTGGTGGCTTCTCAACCAGTTACGTCATTGTGACCTCTGAACTGGCAGAAAGCCAAGCCCCTATCATTGAGCTTGGTGGCGTCTCAATTGGTTATGTCATTGCGACCTCTGAACCAGCAGACAGCTAAGTCTCAATCTCGAGCCCTGTTGACATTTACAAAAGACAGGCCTCATACTTGCTGACATTTACAAAAGGCAAGTATCTTCACTCCAGCCCCGCAATGGGCTAACCTCGAGACTGGCAACATCTCAATTGGTCATGTCATTGCGACCTCTGAACCAACAGACAGTCATGTCTCATTATCCAAACAGCAGAAGTCAAAAGGAAAATTTTCTATTAAAGCCAAAAAGATGGGATACATGGAGGAGCATATACAATGGCCTACAGGCGTATATGGTAAGATCGAATCCGATCCCCGAGCGAAGCTAGCCTCGTTCTCCTGTCATCAGCAGCCTGGGCCAGCGCCTGTGATCTCAGCTCAGCCTCATCGAAGTCCACAGCCTGAGCCAGACGAGCCTCGACCTCCGCCAAAGTCGCCCTCTGTAACGACTCCTGCCGCGCCAGTTCCTCACTCTGAGCCCTGAGCTGCTCAAGCCGCGCAGTCTCTTCATGACGCATCTGTATAGCTTTGGATAAGAGGAGATTTGCCTCCGGATCATCTCTTCGGCCCTCTTAACCTTATCTTCGGCATCAAGAAGAGCACTGGTGGAAGCGTCAATTGCACTCCCAACCTCTACTTACTCTGTCTCCAAGGACTTCAAGTCAGAGGAGATAGCCTCAGCAGCCTCTTGAGCGGCGAGCTGAGCCTCGCGCCTTTGGGCAACAAGATGTGTGAGCCGTTCATCAGCCAAAGACGCTGCGTCTGAACGATAGAGACGGCGCCATTCCTCCACGTCCTTCTCAAGGTCATCTACCAGGAGTTCCAGAGCAGTAGCTTGATGCTACCCCTCAAAGTCTCGAATGCAATCAATACCTCGGGAGAGGACCACCTTCAGCTTCGAAAATGGCACAGGCGAGCCTTTCAAGACTAGACCGATAGTCTGCTCCAAATTGTTATAGAAGCTATCGACCAGATTACCTATGAAGTCATTCTCAGCTTCATCAATCTTTGGTAGAGGGACAACCTCGGAGCAGTCTACCAGCCCGGCCGACACCACCGCAGAAGAAGAAGCGGGAACATCGACAGCAGCAGGACAAGCCAAGGACGATCTCGGCGGAGTCCTCATCGAAATTAATACACCAGCCACCGCGAGGGAAGGGCTGGCAACTACCTCTGGAGCAACGGGCTCAACCACCTGAGTTGGGGAGGCAGGGCTGGTGATCACCCTCAACTCCATACTCGCCGGCATCTCACTCGGGAGTGAAGGCATCTGTGGGACTGTCGTCTCCACAACCCCCGACCTCTCAGTTGTCATGGGCTGATAAGAGGGGAGGTCGCCATACAGCGCGTCCAACACAGCAGCATCCGCCGCGGTCGAAGCACTCGACTCGCCCTCTAACCTCTTAGGAGAACCCTCCGCTTCCTTCGAAGCTGATGCACCTTGGGGACGAATATCTGCAACAAAATCAAGGTCAAAAAGGAGACGCAGCAAACAGGCGAAGACCAAGAGATCGTAGTCATACCGAAGGCTGATGTCACCTCGTCAGCCGCATCGGAATCCAAGGGTCCCATCGGAAAGTTCTTACCAGACTCGACGTAAATGGCCGGCCCGCTCTCGCCCGCCGAGACCCTGCAGACCACTCAACAGAGCTTGATTCCACAGAACTTCCTTTGGAGGTCCCAACACCCGAAGGACCGACATCAGCTGCGCCACTCCCAGACTCTTGCGAGTGAGCGGAAGAGCTGGCTGCAGCCCTATAAGTGAACAGGGGATCGTAGTGTTCCCCTTGCTCTCCAACTGCCTCAGCTCCTGCAACAAAAAGCAAATGATGAGTTATTTAAAGTGCGCTGAAGGCATATTAGATGGGGCCAATCTTACCAGTAGTCGGTTCAGCAACCGACGGCTCAGCCACTAATGGAGCAGCAGAAGGAAGCGCAGTAGAGGGTTCGACCTCTACCACAATTGTAGGAGCATGGCGATGGGGCTTCTTCGCCAACGACTTCCTACGGGATCCACTCCCACGTTTCCTCTTGAAGTGGACATCAGAATCCTCTTCTTCCACTTCTTCCACATGTCGTGGGGAAGCTGTCCCCACCACGCTGGAGCCGGCTTCACAGGTGTCAGCTTCACGGACATCAGCTCCTGTCCCTACCTCAAAGCGAGGGCTCCCTGCATCAGAAGCCTCGCTATCATCCACAGCGATGAACTCCTCTATGCCAGGGACACGGACTCGTTTACCCTCCTTCTTCTCAGAAGCCTTCTGCCTCATCCGATGAGCAATCAATCTCACACCCGAACTATTGGCATTGAATCAGGAGGCGTGGAATTCGAAGCCGCATACCATTGGCAGAAGCACAAGGTCGTCCGAAGGCCGGGATCTCTCAACGGCGTGCGTAGCCGCGCCCCAGTGCCATCTGCAGTAAAGAACCGCCAGGCGCGGGCCCCATCAATGAGGCTCCCCATGAAAGCCAAGTCCGGATTCGGGTTGCCCACGTACAGCTGGTCATACCCGAATTGGCGGGCAAACCGGCTCGGAACGTAGGGTTCCAGGTAGCAGGTGTCCCCACTCCTGAACAGCAAATGCGAGGGCCGGATGCTGACCAGCCACTCGAAAACACCTCGACTCATGGGAGAGTCACTCGATTCCGCATCATAGAATTCCTCATTGTACCCCACATCCCGCATGCGAGGAAAACAGCGGAACAGGCTGTAAGCGTCATATCGGCGTACTAACTTACGGGCCTCAGCCACGTAGATCTTCTGCCATGAACAGCCCTCGAAGCGGCGGAGAAGTGCCGTTCGAACACCCTGCGGAGGATCCGCCCCAGCTCCAATCAAAGCCGGGCAGTGCAAGGCGAACCACGCCATAAGTAGGTATACGGTAAACCTACCCTAGGATTGGGTCCGTCACAGGGCAGGACGACACCCTTTCCTCTCCTCGACACCGATGGTCTGCAGAAAGCCTTCGTTAGCGCACGAAGGCCCCTCTGGATACAGCACACCATAGCCGGGAGAAGACCCAGACGGTGGCCATGGACCAAGCGCACAGCCGGCAGCAAGACATTCGGGTGGACAATGTCACCCGAGGAAGACGACACCACACATTTCTTTAACCAGATGGTTAAGAAACCGGCCAGCAGCGCCTTCCGAGACATAGGCCGACGAGCCTGGTGGTGAAAGCTCCGAAGGACATCACCTTCCTCAAAAGGACCATCATCTTCAGTCACGATGATGTCCTTTTCGGCATGCGCCTCCATCCGGGCCAAGATGTCCCCTTCAGCAACTCCGCAATGAGCAGCTTCAGGCGCACTCTTCATGTCCGGGAACAGATAGTTCCCCCAACTCTTTAAGCTCTTCGAGCTACTCTTGCCACCAGTGTGGATGCTGGAACAAATGTGCAAGTGGCACATCAATTCCCGGTAAATCTCAAGCAAAGCAGGCTCCTGCTTCTCCAGCAGAGCCAACTCCGCTTCACAGGGAAAGTACTCTTCGTACGGAAGAGACCCAAAAGGCAAGGCAGAGATTTCCCACATCTCATGCAGAGCCATGCCCAACTCACCAACTGGGGTGAAGAAGGTCCCCGAGGCAGGGCAGTATAACTCAAGGATGGCGTAGAAGCACGCCACCTTCATATCAATGCCGTAGCAGGTCGCCCTGACGGCCTCATGGAGGTTTAACTTCTCCAAGTCCTTCCCAAAATTAGCAAGGACATAGTTGGTCAACTCCGCCCACCATGTCTTGGGAGGATGAACCCAACCAGGGGTCCTGAAGTCAGTAGCGGGGTAATTCCCGCCAACTGCGCAGAATTGGGCGCCAAAAGTCTGCGCCACAGCCGGATTCTCTCCCACTGGAAGTTCTCGCGATACCTTCCCAGGGTACAGCCCCATTATGCCGCGAGGAGGGCCCGCCCCTGAATAGCCGGACTGATATGACAATCTCCCGACATGGACAGATTCAGCACTTCGGCTCACACTCCACGCCATCTTCCGAGCCTGAGTCACAGCCGCGAAGGAGGACAAAGGGAAGTGTCGCTTAGTGGACGGAAGATAAGATTTCTCGCCATCCAACTGAAAAATCCACTGCCCTTCGCCGGCCTGCAACTGACGATCGGGATCAGGTGCAGCATCCCCGAATATGAAGTCAGGCTTTCTGTAAGTCTGACGGTCGACATCCTCAAGCGGAGCAGTGGTTAAGATACTCCGCATGGTCTGCGGATGACCGCCTTGGATGAGCGTATCCCGGACAAGAGAGCTCCGCTCGCTGAATAAAGAAGCCTCTCCATGGAACCGCAAGCTGATGCTACCATCTGCTCTACTGGATAACCCGAATAGACTGTTCGGGAGACCGGAGGTGTAATGCACTGCAAAGACATGAATGAGCTATAATTAGTTCATCAACCAAGTGGATATGAAAACATAAAAATTCACTAAGGCATAGCCTCGCTCAGCGAGCAAGGCCAGCAAGGCAATAGCTTCGATGAAGCTTGATCTCGTGGATGAAAACTGCATCTTCGCAGGAAGAAATCCGAAGCACCAACTTCGCTTAAGCAGGAAGTGGTATAGCCCTGAGGGCTGATGTCATCAAAAGGGCATTATGGTCAAAAGTCATCATGACTGAGAGGACTTATTCAAGTCCTTTTCCTCAAACAGTACGGAGATGGCCCAAGTTATGGCTTCGTGCGAAAGCCCAAAGAAGAACTGTTCAGTTCTTAACTCCCTGGTACAAGGAAAATAGGGAGGAGAACGAATTCTCTAATGAGGACAGATCATGCCTGATCGTCCTAATGGCCGAGTATCGGCTCCAAAGGATGGAGACCACTCTCTAATCAGATCGGAAAGTTCCTTACTAGCGATCGGTCGCTCGATGACCGGAAGAGGAGGGCCCTCCGCTGCAGAAGTCGCTGCTTCTTTTCCCGCTCGTCTTTTGGGCGCCATCGAAGAAATGCAAGAGTTCTCAAAGTACTCTGAGTAAAGAAGGAAGAAGAAGATGGAAAGACAGAAACTTCTCTGGAAAAAAAGAGATCTTTTTCTGTTCAGCCCGATCGGGCTTTTATAGGCCAATCAGCGCCTAAATTGAGGCCTCGAAAAAAGGGCACATGTCGCCATTTCGAATTAATTCGAAACATCGCCCGAAGCGCCCGAGGCGCTTTTCCATGGGGCGACGGTTCAACCCCACTAAGGGTTAACTTCGCACAGGAGCAAAGTGCGGACTTCGCACAATCCTTCAAGGGCTTAGCCGAGAGGCTTACCTTAGCCCTCCAAAAAGGTGCTGCTCGCGGGACATGCCAGTCTCGCGAAAATCATTCGAAGAAAGGACTATGTCCTTAGCTCCGCACACAGTTTAGCCCAGCTATGGCCAGACTCTCAGTGAAAGCAAGCAAAAAATCAGATAATCAAGAGATGAACTTTCATTGATTTAAAAGGAAGGGTACATTGATATTACATCAAAGTTGTGTTTTATACAATACATCCAATTGCCCAACAGGATCATTTGAGGCATACAAGCGGTTTTATCTGCTTTCAAACCAAATCAACGGGACAGGAAAGGCCTTCCTCCGGCAAAAGGTCGTAACCCTTCGCATATGAACAGATGGTGCCACAGGGACACGGTCATTTTTCTCCACAAAATGGCAGATCATGCCAGGCCATTTTTGTTGAAGCCTGGCAATAAAAACCTATCGCCGCAACACGATAGATCACGTATAATGGGAATCGGCAGTGATACCAGTGATCTAACAGGCGCGATACTCGCTTTCCCGAAGAGGATCGCCCCCAAAGGCCACCAAAGTTGAAAGTGGCAATGATGCTAGCGATCCCACAGGCGACGCCCACTATCTTGAAGCGGATCATCTCCGGTAAAAGCGGCAGCCAACCTCACCTCAGAACGAATCATCACGGATAAGAGGCTGCCAACAGCCTCTGGGACACGCACCCGTTGCCCCGAATTGTTCCTCCTGCTTAAAAGTAAAGCTTCAACCGGGGAAGCATAAGGCAATTTTATGGTTCCTTCCATCAAGTCACAAGATTGGTGAACATAGCCCATTGCAAGGCAAATCAGAACAGATTAGCAACTAAGCACAGGAAGAGCTACAAAAGAGCTAAGTCAGGTTCTTTGGGTCAAAGCAATCCAATTTCAGTCAAAGCAGAGGATAAGCCTCGCCTGCACGGCAACCAATGGGCTGGCTCAGCAAACGCCAAGTCCTAGCCTCGCCTATATGGCAAAGTCAGACCGATCTTGTGAGATACAGTCTCAACATTCACCAATATGGCAAGACCGGCTCAACTCTTGAAGAGACCAAGTCCCAAGTCCTGCCTGCGTAGCGGACTTAACATGTAGTGAACAAATCAAGATGATAGCTTCACAGAAAGCTATGATGAGATCCTTCTCTGCAGCAGCCAATTGCAAGATGGAGAACAAGGGAAGCCAGCCAATCCCTAAAGCAGCAAATCAAGGGAGATGAGTTCCCTAAAAGCGGTGAAGTCTCTGAATGATCAAGACTTACTGGTCCTTGGCCGGATAAGAACCAAATGGGCTTTCCCACTAATTCAGAGATCTGAGTATATCTCTCAACCAAGAGAAGAGAAAACAAGCAGGCCATTTCTCTTCAGAGGACCTCAAGTGTCCTATTTATAGGCCTGAGCACTCTTACCTCAAGCGTGGAAGCTCGAATGCATTCAAGGCATTTATTGCGCCTTGATGGAAGGGACGATTTTCCCTTGGAACCGTGCAAAGGGAGAAAACGTCTCCCTCATAAAAGGCACTTATAGCGCCTTGAAAAAAGGAAACATCCTCCTTTGGTAAGGTGCGACCGGAGAATATCTCCCTCGAACGGCGCGAAAGGAGAAATGATCCTCCTCGTAAATCAGCCCGTGACAGTTGGCTTTGAAAAGGCAACAGGAGTTCCAAAGCGAACTTATTCCCGGAAGCCCAGATGCGGAGCTACCCGTGCGCGAAGCTACTCAGAGTCACGATCCAGTGCAATTCTTCGGCAGATTTATCCCAAAGCAGGATTGAAGGCGAAGCTGAACTCAACCATCATGGCGACGTTCATATTCCACACACCATCGATCACAGCAGTTCAAAGTGTTTCGAAGTCTGGGCTATTGCAGACTTTCGAAAACTTTGAAGGGGGTCTTGTTGACACTTAAAAAAGACAAGATTCCTATTGGTTTGAACAAACGTCTAACTTGTTGACATTTACAAAAGACAAGTGGCAGACGAGCTGAAGACCAGTTTTCATCCACCTCCAAGGGACAAGGAAGCAGCTTGGACTCCACTGATCCAGCAAGCAGAACAGTGAGCCCGGGACGTTTCTAAACAGACCTCAGCAGGTCTAAGATGCTAGCATTTAGCATTACATTAGCCCAAGGAGATAGCCTCGATTGAGAGGCTAGCATCATCCAACTTCGCCAGGAAGCTAATTGACAGCTTCGCCGAAAAGCCTCTTTTCGGATTTCGCCAAGGATTGCCTTTAGCTCCGCTATGAGCTTCAAAGCGGGCAGCTCCGCTATTGATCTACTACGGTCAACCTTTGACCAATCAAATCTCCTGATGAGATTGGATTCAAACAAATCAAATCCAATCAGGATTCAAATATGGCAGGTGATTGCCGCTATCTCTTGACTCTCTTGAAACGAGTAAGAGGATCAAGGAGAATCTCCCAACAATATGAAAAGGATCAAAACAGATCAACCGACCTGCCAATTCTAGCTCCGCAGAAGCTATCCTAGCCTCGCAGCAAGGCTAATTTCCAGATTTAAATAGATTTGATTCAATCTGTTTTCATATCTTCAAGGGACGATTATACCCTTGCTCTCCCTATAAATAGCCCGCCAGGGGTACAAGGAGACAGACACGCATGCATACGGGAGGACTCCACAAGCAGAGGCTTCTTCATAACGCACCGTGTGCTCTTGAATTCAGAGACCTTTTAGAGAATTGCTTTCTCTAATCAGGGTGTTGATACCCTAACATCGTCCTTCTTCTCAAGGAATCTCCGGAACCAGGCGAGAAGGAATTCCTTATTGAAGGCGATTTTGAGAAGCAGCAAGAGGGTTCTACCAACCTTCTGTTCTCTGATTCCCCGAACCAGGCGAGAAGGGAATCTCATCGCTCGCATCGTCAAAGGGACAAAGTGGTCGCGCGCTGACCAGACTCCTATCGGCACACTTCTCCAGAATCTCTGAGGAGATCTACTTGTAATCTTTTTAAGAATACTTGTAATTTAGCTCCTCAAACCTTTTTTTGTAAGTTTTCCCCCTTTGCAAACATAATGGAAAACAGGTACGTATGCATAGAATATAGTTTAGGAAACATTTTTGGGTGATATTTGCTTGTGAATATTACTTTATATATCTTGCACACTTTGCACAATCAATCCTAAGGGCTTGTCCTACAAAAACACGATAAGATGGAGAGTCATCATCCTCCCTTAACCCACAAACAATCTCCTCACTCACTAACCCAAGCCTAACTAAAACTGAGTAGACGTTGGCCCTAGG
Organism: Agave tequilana; assembly: GCA_038442645.1. NCBI lineage: Eukaryota > Viridiplantae > Streptophyta > Magnoliopsida > Asparagales > Asparagaceae > Agave > Agave tequilana. Next base: position 29,633 of record JAVJIF010018469.1, read on the forward strand.
GACATCTCGGACTCATATAGGAGACTGACCTAAGGGGGAAGTTTGATTTGAATATGACTCTTGCCAAATCGGTGTCTAAAGTTAGAGATTGAGGGGCGAAACCCCGAAGGTTGGTGGTTTGGCATAATTAGGCTCGTTGCTTAGGCACAGATACCTCCCACTGATCTTGCCCCTACCTGGCTGATTAACTTATGGTCAGATTCAAAAATATACCCCCTGTGGATAGTCTAACCAGTTAAGAGTCGTCTAGGTCTAAGGTTAAGATTAACTTACGTTAGATTTTTTTTATTTGTTTACTTATTTGTATGTTTTTTGTTTGTGTTTGACATTTCTTGTGTGATATGGCGTATAACAATATTTTTTTTCAATTTTAATGGTAATCTATATTTCACCCCATTTGGCTCGTATAATTCCAACCAAAATTTTATAATATGAACCAACCAAATACATTGGGTTGAACTTATCCGAATCAATATAACCCATGCCCTTAATCTTATGACTATAATTTTCAAAATAATTTTAACTCTTCACAGAGTCAATGGGGATTCACCGCTCCCGAGCCTAATTTTAACCAACTTGTCCTCCTTATCCACCTTATCTATAATTTTTACAGTATTCATTCTCCGATTTTGCTTCCTATACACCTTCCCTAGAATAACTTATTGAAGAAAAATCTGAGCTAGAAAAGAGTATAGAAGCCATACTGGAGGCCGAACGAAAATTTTAGGCCTCCCTAATTTCGCAATATTTTCAAGATTCATACTGAGTTCCACCAGTTCAAAATAGAAAACCATCAATCTTGGAAATGAGTATGTGTGAGTCTGAGCAAACAACAATCACAAAATCTGATGGACTCACGATTTCACCATAAATTTCAAAACAAAACTTTATCTATTCAAGTCTAATCGCAACAAAACGATGAACCAATCGATGATGAAAAGCTGCTTGAAGTCATGACTCAGGCTCAAATCACTCATAATCATGACATAGATATAATGGTCAAAACTCTCCATTCTCACCCTTTGACCATTTCTGATGTTGCTAACCTTTCTGTTAGAGCTAAAGAATCATGTTATTTTAGAAAATAAGATTCCATTTCAGCACACCCATTTAGACTTGCCCAAACTCTAAATTTTGAAAACCATATTGACATTTTGGCAAGTTATCCCTTTTCTAAAATTGAACTTGAGAATGAATATGATCCTGAACCTCAACTTGATAATTCAATCTACTTCCTGATTCAATAATGTCTCCGGTGTCTTCACCTGATATCAATCCTTCTCCAGAGTCCACATTGGATCCTGTGCCTGTCAATTGGGAAATTGAATCACTAATCTTTTATGATCATCATATTAAACTTGAGCAATTTCATACCTTTGAAAGTCCTATTGACAAATTGGCAAGTTCTCATTTTTACGAAATTGAACTCAATGAGAAATATGACCTTGAGTCTATTGACTACTGTTTTGCTACCTGATTTGAGCAATATTTTAGAGTCAGTTTTAATTCCCATACCTGTTATTCTTAAACTTGAATCACCAATCTTAGAAAGTCACATTCCATCATAGGGAAATGAATGTGGACTTGAGTTTCAACTTCTTGATTTGGACCCAAAATTTTGCCTCCAGAACCTTACTTGACTTTAGTCAATTTCCTGAGTCGATTGTAGTCATGCCCTTCCTGATTCCAGATCAATCATTCCATCTTTTCATATTCCATTTTGGGACAGACATGTTGATAATAATGAGTCTGAAATTAGTTTGAAAATTTAGAAATTAGATAGGGTAAAATTCTTAACAAAATAATTCATATATACATCATTTTAGTGGGTTATTTTAGAGAGGTTTCTGATGGGTTCCTCTAAACTCCACGCAAATTAGATTGGGCAGCATTTTTTGGTCCAATCAAACCACCATTGGAACCACCACCATAAGGTAATATTTTCTTGCCTTTCTTCTTTTTCAGCATCTATGCATTAATTTATTCATTGAGAATAATACATGAGATAGGTATGGGGGAGGATTCTAACATAACTTAGGGTTTTTTAAAAATTTTTTTAACATTTTCTTTACTTTTAAAAACTTTTTGAAAATAGAAACAATATTTTACATTTTTTTTGTAAGAAATTAAGTCAACTTTAAGGAATAGGAGAATCATAATTAGGATTTCTTATACTTGATCAAAATAAAATTATTTGTTTAATTTCCAAGGTTAGGAAGAAAATTTATAAAAGTAATTTAGTCTGAATTTTTACCTTGATGATATATGCATGCTATATACACTTACACACTTAGGGTTCAAAAATAAAGATTCTTATGCCTTATTTAAAAAAAGGGAGAAAAAGTAAAAGAAATATATATATATATCCTCTGATTAAGCTGGATATTTGTGCCTCATAAAGATAAGTATTCACGCGTAAAACAGTTCATATAATAAAATCCTTAGTTTTGTGACCTTGTTTGCTCGAGTCCTTAAGACTTTGGGGTGTTTTCTCACCCGGTGCCCTAAGATCGTTTGGTTTGGGAGTCACCGATTAAAAGCTTGTTACATGGGCAGATTAGAAAGCCTAATAGAACTAAGGAATAATATCACCAAAAATGAAAAATAAAAAAAATAAATAAATAAATAAGGCATAAGAGTTAGAGTTAAAGAGCCCTTAGTTAAAATTTCACGGTCACAAAGGTGCATATGACTTAAGGTAAAATAATAGATTAGATGAGAAATACAATTTGACTCCATGCCTTTGTTGATAACAAGTTTTTGAATTAAGACTAAGCTTAAGAATGAAAAATTCAGTTTTCCTATAACTTACAGATTACTTAATTTTTACAATAATACTTCAAATATTCTTCTCTTTCAAAATATATTTTCAAAATACTAACACTTTGTTTCCCTTTCTTTATGGATTTTGTGGGTTTAATCTACTGAAAACTCTCATGAGACAAAACTCATCCTCTAGGGGGAACCTAGAAGTTTAACGGCTTGTTGCACATGCTCAGTACAATCGAGGTGACTCGCGAAAGTGGTCTAATAATCTTTAGTTTAGTTTTGTCATTTTGATCGAGAACGAGCAAAAGATAAGTGTGGGAGTGTGATTGCACACATTTACTGCATTATTCTTTATTACATTTTTACATTTATCATGTAATAAATCTGCTAAATTCCTTATCTTAAATGTCTATTTTGCAGAAGATAATCATGGGGAGAAAAGGATAAAATCAAATAAATATCAATTAAATTCAGATTTAATTGATCTATTTGGTTAGTGGAAGATGATCCCAAATCCAATTGGTTAAATTTAATTTTTGGTGAATTAAGTGGTTAAATCTAAAGATCAACTGAGAATAACGTCAAATACAGAGTCCAAATCTAAAGGGATAAATGGATAGAGAGAAGATCAACGGATGAGATGAAGCAATTTTGACTCGAATTCTGACTGGATATATTTTAGTATTTAAATCATAAATTTCGCTACTAAAACTCAAATCTGATGATTCAAGATGATCCTAAAAGAAGACTTAAAGGGCTACAACTCCTAAGTTGATCACTATTTCTAATTCAGTCATTTGTTAAGTTATATTCAGCAATCAATACACCAATAAGCTAGAGATCAGAACTGAATGTCCACATTAAATTAAGTTTAGAGATAAGGGGAGGATTCAAATTCAGAAATAGTCAGCTCCCCTTATCTTTAGACTCATTTCCTTATCAATTTCTATCCTATAAATACCCCACACAAGAGGCAGAAGGGGAAGGATCAATCAGAAATAGATTTTAGGCCAGTTTTTCATTCTTTTTGGTGTAGGTTTTTATTTTCTTTTTATGTAATTTTTTTATTTCTTTGTAAGCATAGGTTAGACTGAGATTCATGTAAGTAAGAGAGAGACTTATGTTGAGAGTGACACCGATGTAACCTCCTCCTTTCTTTCATCGTTTCTACAAGTAATCAAATGTAACATCTTCATGCTTTTCTTGTTTATATGTTCTTCTTCTATTTCTACTTTTCCTCTTTTGGTTTTGATGAATGTCCAAGTAAACCTAGATGCATCAATATAGCTATGTTTGTATGAGTGCCACCGATATTTCATGATGATGTTCTCCTTCTCAAGATTCCATATCATTTCATTCTTGTTCGTCTTGATGATGTAATGTGAATGGGGACTGAGCTCAATCCTATGGGTTAAGCGTTGATCACCTCCGAAGCAAGGTAAAACATGTAAGGGTTCCAGGTAGTCATCAACCAAAGGAGGTAAGTATTTCTTTTAGCTTTTTTTCCTTTTCTTTTAATTCTTTAGTTTAGGTCACCAACATCATCAACGCCCAACCCTTTTATCACTCTTTTCAATTTCTTTGTAAATATCCATTTTCTATTTTCTCCACCTTCTCAATCTACCACTTTCTTTTTAACTTAACTTTAACTTTTTTTTTCACTCCATTTTTCTTTTTCTTTTCAATAATTAAAAGAAGATCTTTAACATTTCAAGTGAACTAAAGAGATCTTGCTAAAAAAGCTTCCATCGCTAGTCCCTCCTTGTGGATCACGACCCGCATAGCTACTTGTTATTGTGATAGTGTTGCACACTTGCACTCTTTATTCTAAGTTCTGAAATTCTGTATTCTTGCATGCAGATAAAAAACTCAATCAATCATTCCCTGTGAGCTTTGTTAGCACAAAACAATGACCAGGATATGAGAAACCGACTACTACTTGAGTAGAATAATGACCAGGGTGGAAACACCGTTACAACTTAGTCGAGTAGGAAGCCCTAGCCTTTGGCATCCAGAGATGCGACACTACAGGCTAGTGTGCTCACGTCATCTCTATAGTTAATCCTCTGTGATTACTCATGACAAGATCATCTTCACTGAACTGCAGATTGGCGAAGTGAGTTATATTCTCTCCCAATATGAGGTGTAATTCATGCCACAGAAGATGGTGAAAAGCCAAGGCATCGCAGATCTCCTGACTAATCATCTAGTTCAGGATCCTTTAAACTTTATGACGATCACCTAGATGAAATCGTGAAAGTTGTATGATGCACGCATCCCCAGAAGAACAACTATGGCACCTATCCTCGATGGCCCGTCAAGAACAGATCCGAGAGAAAGATCGTAGAAGGGGTGGGGTGATACTCATTTTCCCATATAACTACGTAATTCCTCCCACATTTTTATTAACCGAGCCGTGCTCCAACAATGTGGTACAATGCTCTGTTTATAGGAATGTAACTTGCCGAAGAGATCGGTGTCAAGCATCTCGAAACATAAGGTCATTCAAAACTCAACATTAACCAGGTTCGTGGGGAGTATGAAGTCTGACATGAAGACTTGGTGCTCTATTACAACGCAACCATCAACATGGCTGAGAAGTTCAAAAGCTTCTATATCAACCATCTACCACACCAAAAGAATGCACATGTGATGCATTGGCGTCTCTCGCTACTTCATTGGCTCTTCCAGCTAGAGCGACGACGAAAAGTACTTGTCCACAGTCGTGACTTGTACTTCTAAAATTCACCCTTGAAGGCAATCAGACTCAAAAAAGAGGCCTTCAAGTTAAAGAGGTTCTTAAGACTTCAACAGGTCCAAAACTTAGGATTGGTGTTTACCATTCATTGACTTCATCTTATACGACATACTGCTTGATGATCCCAAAGAGGCAGCTATAATCAAAAGAAAAGCTTTTCGATTCTATTACAATGCGATCACATGAACATTATATTGCTAATCGTTTGATGGAATCTTGCTCCATTGTTTTTCACACAAAGAGGTAAAGGAAGCACCCAAGAAAGCTCATGATGGTATGTGCGAAGCTCACCAACCTGGAACCAAGCTTGGAGACCAACTTCAAAGACTCGGCTATTATTGGCTGAAGATGATTCCTGACGCATTCGCCTACACCAAGCGGTGTCATGCCTATCCGATCCACAGTGACTTTATTTATCAAGCACCATGTAATCTTCATCTAACGTCTTCTTCGTGGCTATTTGAGATATGAAGAATGGAAGTTATTGGACCCATAAAGCCCCTAACGTCCAATGGACATCAGCTCATCTTAGCTATAACTGATTACTTCTCGAAATGGGTGGAAGCAATTTCCCTCAGAGAAGTGAAAACATCTGACGTGATTAAGTTTATCAAACATCACGTCATATACCGCTTTGGCGTCCCTCGATGAATTGTTCAAGACAAGGGCCTCAATTCGTAAAGCAAGCATTCCAAAGATTCTGCAACAAATTTAGAATCTAAAGTGTATCATTAACGACATACTATCTAGTTGTGAATGATCTTGCAGAAGCTTTCAATAAGATCATCGACAAACCTCTTAAGAAATTCGTCTTAAAAAGTTAGCAAGAGTAGGACAAAAAATTGGACGAGTGTCTCTGGGCCTACCGCACAATGGTAAGGACCCCAACGAAGATTACTCCATTCTCTTTGGTATACGGGTGATTGAGGTTTTACTTGCACACATAAATCAGAATTTTAGAACTTTTATAATAATAGTGCAAGGTGCTCAATACTACCGCTATAGCAAGTGGCTATACGAGTCGTGATCCATAAGGAGGGACTAGCGATGAAAACTTTTTAAATAAGTTCTCTTTTATGCTACAAAGAATGGTTAAAGTTCTTCTTATGTTCTTTAAAAGAAAAGGAAAAAGAGTTACAATCAAGTTAGGAAGAAAGTGGTAGGTTGAGAAGGTGAAGAAAAAAGAAATAGATATGTACAAAGAAATTGAAAAAGAGTGATAAAAGAAGTGATAGATTGTGGGCTCTAAACTAAAGAATTAAAAGAAAAGAAACTAAAAATTACTTATCTCCTTTGGCCAAATACTTACCTTGAATCTATGACAAAGATGTTACCTTGAAGTGGAGGCGATCAGCGCATAGTCCATAAGAGTTGATCCCGTTTCTTTCACGTTATATCATCAAGACGATGCAAGTATGAAATGATACAGAATGAGACTAAAAATCCATCATCATGAGCTATCAGTGGCACTCGCAAGGGCAAGGCTCTTTTGATACTATAAGACTCACTTGGATAGCAATTAGTACCAAAAGAAGAGAAGTAGAAATGAAGAAAAAGAACAAAAAAAAAAAGTACATAAAATTGTAACTATAGATTCAATTTTATAACAATAAGAGAAAAGAAGAACAACTACATCGGTGTCACTATCAGCACAAGCTTCACTCTCATTCTCCTATGAAACTCTGATCTCCTCTGAATTACATAAATGAAAACTGAAAATTATATAAAAAGAAAAATAAAATCTACACTAAAAAGAATGAAAAACTGGCCTAGAATCTATCTCTGCATGGTCGTCCCCTCTGGCCTCTGAAAAACCCTATATTTATAGGCAAAACCCAACTGGGAGGAGTGTACGAAGATAGGGGAGCAAACGCTCCCCCAACAAAAGTAACCAAGCGCGAAAACGCGGCTTTGACCGCGTTTCCACGACCATGGTGTGGTCAGGTGGCTACACCTGGTTGAAGGCACTCCCTCACTTGGTGATTCACTTTTATCTCTTACTGATTTTCCTGGTTTAGCTCCTGGATTTGACAAAACTGCTTTTAATTTTTGGCTTTAACCGATTGATTTGGGAAGATTTGTTTTAACAGGTTTTCAACTTCTGTGATTTTCCATGATTTGCCCTGATTTTCTGATTTTGAATTAATTCAGAATTAAATTAGAATTTTGATGGGCTTTTGGGCTCGTTTCTCTTTCCTTTCCTTTAGTAATGGGCCTTCATATAAATTAGATAATAATTAGGATTAAATGCAGAGTTTATTATATAATAAGTTTGAGAATGTGACAATGTATATGCAATATATATGACCGATCACACCCCTTGGTCAAAGGGTGAGAATGGAGAGTTTTGACATTAATCTATGTCATGATTATAAGTGATTTGAGCCTGAGTCATGACTTCAAGGAGCTTTTCATAGTCGATTGGTTCATCATTTTGTTGCAATTGGACTTGAAAAGATGAAGTTTTGTTTTGAAATTTATGGTGAAATCATGAGTCCATCAGATTTTGTGATTGTTGCTGGGCCTCACACATACTCATTTCCAAGATTGATGGTTTACTATTTTGAACTGGTGGAACTCAGTATGAATCTTGAAAATATTACGGAATTGGGGAGGCCTGAAATTTTCGTTCGGCCTCCTGCATGGCTTCTATACTTTTTTCTAACTCAGATTTTTCTTCAATTAGTTGGTCTAGAGAAGGGGTATAGGAAGCAAAATCGGAGAATGAATATTGTAAAAATTGTGGACAAGGTGGATAAGGAGGACATGTTGGTTGAAATTGGGCTCGGGGAGGTAAATCCCATTGACTCTATGAAGAGTTAAAATTATTTTGAAAATTATAGTCATAAGATTGAGGGCATAGGTTATATTGATTCGGATAAGTCCAACCCAGTTTATTTGGTTGGTTCATATTATAAAAAATTTTGGTTGGAATTATCCGAGTCAAATGGGGTGAAATACGAATTACCATTAAAATTAAAAAAATTGTTATTATAAGGCATATCACACAAGAAAATATTAAACTAAACAAAGAAAAACAAACAAATAAGCAAAAAATAAAAAGAAAAAAATCTAACCTAAGTTAGGATAGACCTTAGACCTAAACAACTCCTAACTGGTTAGACTGTCCACGGGGGATATATTTTTGAATCTGACCACAAGTTAATCGACCAGGTGGGGGCAAAATCAGTGGGAGGTATCTATGCCTAAGCAGCAGGCCTAATTATGTCAAACCACAAACCTTCGGGGTTTCACCCCTCAATCCCTAACCTTAAACACCGATTTGGCAAGAGTCAGCTTCAAATCAACTTTCCCCTTAGGTCAGTCTCCTATATAAGTCCGAGATGTCCCTAGGGCCAATGTCTACTCAGTTTTAGTTAGGCTAGTTAGTGAGTGAGGAGATGATTTTTAGGCTAAGGGAGGGTAATGACTTCCGCACCTTATCTGTTTATAGGACAAGCCCTTAAGATTGATTGTTGCAAAGTGTACAAGATATAGAAAAGTAACATTCACAAGCAAATATCACCCAAGAATGTTTCCTAAATTATATGCTATATATAAGTACCTTTTGCTCCAGCACTCTTCAATTGTAATGTAAATGTAAACGAATTAGACACGTGCCTAAATGCAAAGTCTAAAAACATTTTTAGCATTTAACAAATATTATTTTACTGTTGAGGTTAGAAAATATGTACAGTGAGACAAATAAGAAAATAAATAGTTACAGAATTTTAGTTTTGCAATTCAAGCAAATACAGGTTAGTAGTTCACTTAGATTGCCATGGAATGTAGCAAATCTGAGAGATTCTTGGCTTTGCTTTCTAGAGCAGAATCCAGGGCCATTTATATGTCCACTGCAGCAAAAATTTTCTTGTTAAATCTTTACACTAAGAATAAAGAAGAGAGTTAACCAAAAATGTAAATCTAAAGAGAGAATAACTTACCGTCCCTCCCATGCAACGACACCAAAATTTGATTGAGATTTTATCTGCAAACAAAAATACAGAATTTCAGAACTTTTATAATATTAGTGCAAGGTTCTCAATACTACCACTATAACAAGTGGCTATGCGAGTCGTGATCTACAGGAGGGACTAGCGATGGAAGCTTTTTTAATAGGTTCTCTTTTATACTACAAAGAATAGTTAAAGTTCTTCTTTTGTTCTTTAAAGGAAAAGAAAAAAGAGTTACAATCAAGTTAGGAAGAAAGTGGTAGGTTGAGAAGGTGGAGAAAATAGAAATGGATGTGTACAAAGAAATTGAAAAAGAGTGATAAAAGAAGTGTTAGATTGTGGTATTCTAAACTAAAGAATTAAAAGTAAAGAAACTAAAAATTACTTACCTCCTTTGGCCAAATACTTACCTTGAATCTGTGACAATGATGTTACCTGAAGTGGAGGCGATCAGCGCGTAGTCTATAAGAGTTGATTCCCGTCTCTTTCACATTATATCATCAAGACGATGCAAGTATGAAATGATACAGAATGAGACTAAAAATTCATCATCATGAGCTATCGGTGGCACTCGCAAGAACAAGGCTCTTTTGATACTATAAGACTCACTTGGATAGCAATTGGTACCAAAAGAAGAGAAGTAGAAAAGAAGAAGAAGAACACAAAAACAAAGAAGTACATAAAAATGTAACTATAAATTTAATTTTGCAACAATAAGAGAAAAGAAGAACAACTTACATCGGTGTCACTCTCAGCACATGCTTCACTCTCATTCTCCTATGAAACTCTGATCTCCTCTGAATTACATAAATGAAAACTAAAAATTATATAAAAAGAAAAATAAAAACCTAGACTAAAAAGAATGAAAAACTAGCCTAAAATCTATCTCTGCATGGTCATGCCCTTTGGTCTCTGAAAAACCCTGTATTTATAGGCAAAACCCAACGGGAAGGAGTGTACGAAGATAGGGGGAGCAAACGCTCCCCCAACAGAAGTAACCAAGCGCGCGAAAACGAGACTTTGACCACGTTTCCACAGCCATGGTGTGGCCAGGTGGCCACACCTGGTTGAAGGCACTCCCTCACTTGGTGATTCACTTTTATCTTACTAGTTTTCCTATTTCAGCTCTTGGATTTGACAAAACTGCCTTTAATCTTTGGCTTTAACCGATTAATTTGGGAAGATTTATTTTAACCGGTTTTCAAGTTCTGTGATTTGCCATGATGTCTTGATTTTCTGATTTTGAATTAATTCTGAATTAAATCAGAATTTTGATAGGCTTTTGGGCTCATTTCTCTTCCTTTCCTTTAGCAATGGTCCTGCATATAAATTAGACAATAATTAGGATTAAAAGCAGTATATTATAAAAGAGAAAGATCAATAAGTTTGAGAATGTGACAATGAATATGCAATATATGTGACCAATCAACGGGTGTGAAGCTGTACTTTCACAAGAAATTCAAATTTCATCTTTACATATTGCATTAGCGACAGAGATGACGCATGAGGTTAAGCAGCGACTGCGCTTCCAAGAGTTGAAGTCTTTGACAATAAATGACTCCAAAACTCAAGCTCACCAGGCTCGAATCACCAAAGCCTTCAACAAGAAAGTCAAGGAGCATATTTTCAAGAAAAGTGACATTGTCTTAGCTCTCAGATGACCCATGATCATAACGCATAAGATGAAAAAAATTCAATCTCAAAGGAAGGACCGTTTGTAGTAGAATTAGTTGATCAGTCACATATTTTGCATATATATTGTCATCTTACCATACTTTTTAGCTAATAAATCCTATTAATAAGTCTTCTTCTTCTTTGTTAAATGTAGGCCGAATTGCTAAAAGAAAGGAAAGAGAAACAAGCCCAAAAGCCCACCAAATTCTAATTTAATTCAGAATAAATTTGAAATCAAGGAATCAGGGCAAAATCTTGGCATATCAGAGAGGTTAAAAACCGGTTGAAAAGAATCCTCCAAATCAAGCGGTTAAGCCAACAATTTAAGGCTATTTCGTCAAATTCTGGAGCAGAAACAGAAAAACCAGAAGAAGATACAGGATAATCACCAAATCAGGAGAACCACCCAATTAAGTGTGGCCAACTAGCCACACCAGGGCCGTGAAAATGCGGCCCCAGCTTGGTTGCGTCTGTTGGGGGAGCGTTTGCTCCCCCAATCTTTCTACGATCTCCCCCCTCTGGTTTTTCCCTATAAATACCGGTTTCAACAGAGAAAAAAGGGCAAAGACTACGATTAGAATTTTTGTTTATACTTTAAGTTTTAGGCTCTTTGTTAGATGTACAAAAGTTATATTTTTAGTTTTGCAATTTGTAGTCCAGTACAAATACCTATGAGAGAGAGGAATTGAGTGCTTGTAACTTGAAGATTAAAGTAACATCAATACAAGAATTGAGCTACATTTTCTTCTACTCATTTTACGGTATGTCTTACTTTAATTACTTGCATTGTTCTTTGTTTCCCATGAGTAGCTAAATCGGCTTTCTAGACTCACTACTACTCCTATCTCTAATCCATCTTCTTTTTGAATGATTTTCATGAAAAAGACCCAATGAATCATTCGCATGCCTAACTTGAGCCTTTCTTCTTGAAAGTGTTCTTGAAGGCAATGAGGATGGGTTTGGATTTTTAACTTCTACCTCTTTTTAAACGTCTTTTGAACTTGGTTTTATCTCATACTTGAACTTCTTGATGATTTAACATTCAACTCAAGATGATTTCTTAAAGAAAAGAATTAACCTTTTCAACAATCTCATGTGTTTTGCTTAAAACTTTCTAGAATCAATCTAAAGTTTTGCCTATGATCAAGTTGAGGCATTTAGATTTTCAGTTGAAGAACATGTCATTGAGTAGTGAGATAGTGAGCCCAGATTTTCTTCTTCACTAAAAAATAACAAATCACTTTTTAAACTTTATACAAAATTCACCTTTCCAAAGCCTTCTCCAGAGTTGTAATTTCTCTTTTAATCATCTCCCTTCTTTCCATTATCTTTTCAATTAAAAAAAATGAGCACAATTCTTTGTTACTAAACAAAATACCAAAAAACTTTCATCGCATTCCTCCTCGTGGACACGACCGTTAGTCACAAGCTACACGGTAATTTCTTAACTCTTTGATTTTGATAATCAATTTTTGGCGCCGTTGCCGAGACGGGAACGATGTATTTTTTAACAAGTTTGGTGTATTGTTTCAGGGACTTCAAGATTCAGATCTAGCATTCAAGTTTTGCAAGAGAAGACTTGCAAATTCTGTGCCTCTACTCTCGAAAGTAGGAAATAGAATTTCAAGAAATTGCGTTGTAAAAGTTGAAAATTTCGTTGGACTACTAAACTCTTTTTTGCAGGACATATTACTTGCAAAAAATTAAGTTTTTGTACATTATATTCTTGCTATATCTGCTATCCAACATCCCTATTTTAATCCAACAGTAATTTGAGTGATTGTTAATTGCTTAAAAAATGTTTAGACTTGCATTCTAGGCATTTGTCTAATTACGTTTATTTTACAATTACTGTTGAAGATAGCTGGAGACAAGGTATGTATGCATAGCATATAGTTTAGGAAACATTCTTGGGTAATATTTGCATTTGAATGCTACTTTCCTATATCTTGCACACTTTGCACAAATCAATTCTAAGGGCAAAACCCAAGTCAAAATAAGGTGAGGAAATCATTACCCTTCCTTAACCTACAAACCATCTCCAAGACGCACAACCTAAGCCTAAGTAAAATCTGATAGACGTTGGCCTTAGGGACATCTCGAAGTCACTAGGAGATTATCCTAAGGGGGAAGGTGTTGGAATTTGACTCCTACCAAATCAGTGTCTAGGAAGGAGATTAAGGGCCGAAAGACCGAAGGTTGGTGGTTAATTAAAGAATATCTTTGACGGATAACCTCCCACCAATCTTACCCTGACCTGGCTGATTAGCTTGTGGTCAAAGTTATTTGGACACATATATTGCATAAATATTATTACATTCCTACATATACTCTGTATAAATATTGCAAATAACTTGTCTTAATGTCCTAATTCATGCAGGGTATGATAGGGAGAAGATAATCATGAAATTTATCTAATTAATTCAAAAGTTCAAAAGAAAGGGGATCGATTCAAATCTAAAGGTTCTAGAAGCTATCTTATCTGAAAACTGGATATATCAGCTAAGATAATATCATCTTATTTCAAAGAACAAATGGATTATTTGAAGACCCTATCAGTTTCGCTGAAGATAAGTGAATATCTTATCAATTCTAGAAGATAAACTGAAAATCAAAGAGGATAAATGGATAGAGAGAAGATCAACAGATGAGATGAAGCAATTTAAATTTGGATTTAGGCTGGATACAGTTTAGCATTGTAATCATAACTTTCACTACCGAAGGTCAAATCAGATGATTTAAGATGTTACAGAAAGAAGACTTAAAGGGCTACAATTCTTCTGTTGATCACTCGTTCCAATTCTGTCAGTTGATAAGTGATATTAGCAATCAATACGCCAACAGCCTGCATATCAGAATTGAATTTCTCGATAAATCAATCAAGTTTGAATATAAGGGAAGAATTCAAATTCAGAAATATCCAACTCTTCCTATCTTCATACGCGTTCTATCCCTCTGGTTTTCTCCTATAAATACCCTCATACCTCGAAGGCAGAGCAGGACTATCTCAGAGAGACTTTAGTTTAGGTTTTTCTTTCTTCATTAATGTAATTTTTTATTTTTTATTTATTTTAGCCTAGAGAGAGTTACATGATCAAAAGAGAGGAAGAGTTATTATAGAGTGACACTATTGTAATCTTTTCTTCAAGAAGCTTATATTAAAGGTGACAATTAATGGAGGTTTCCACTTTTCTTTATTGTGCTCGATCTCGTCGAAGCCCTGCTTCTTTATTCTTTTCTATTTGCTTGCTTTACTTCATGCTGAGGTAAGTCTTTGTTATGGTTCAACAGTAGAGGTAAATATTTTTCTTTTATTTCTTTTTTATTTTTGATTTTTGCATTAACACTTTTTTTTATCTCATTTTGGTTCCTTTTCTTTTTTAGATAAAATAACAACGATACCACCATCTCTTCTTCTACTATCTTATTCTTAACTTAACTTAACATTTTTTCTTTTTATAAACTGAGAAGATAAGTATTAACTAGTTTTGATAAATTAAAAGAAGAAACTTACATAACGCTTCCATCGCTGTCCCTCTTGTGGATCATGATCCGTTAGCTCTAGGTTACACGGTAAAATTGAGGACCTAGTATTGTTCTAAATTTCTATATTTTTTTGTGCAGGTTTGGTTCGATCAAAAGTCTACATTATACCTCCTGTGACAATCACCAATTAGGAGTTGTCTAGGTCAAGGTTACCTTAGACTAGGCTTGGTTGTTTTCTCTTCTTGACTATTGGTAAACTTGTTTGTGATTGTATTTGTGTATGCAAATGTGGTCAAGAGACCCTAATACATCTAGGTTAACTAGAAAACACATCACCCACCCAAGTTCGAAACAAGTCCAGATTCGGTTATGGATCAACTGACATCTTTGCAGGATAGGTTCTATCCCATTAGAACATCACTTCCATCCTGCATCCAACTTCCATCGGTTGGTGAACACAACTTTGAGCTTAAGCCACAGTTCATCAATACACTCCCTGAGTTCCATGGCTTAGAGTCCGAAGATGCTTATTTCTTCATAAGAGAATTGAGGAAGTATGCTTAATGATGAAAATCCCACATCTTGTAGATGATGTTATCAAGTTGAGATTTGTCCCATTTGCTCTTAAGGACTTAGCCAAGAAATGGCTCTACAGCTTAGCGGTCGGCTCCATCACATCTTGGGATGGTTTCATCAAGGTCTCCTTGAAGAAATTCTATCCAATCCACAAGACCGCTCTCATTAGGAAAAACATCATGCAGTTCAAGCAAGAACCTAGTGACCGTTTTGGAGGTACTTTGAACGCTTCAAAGACCTCATTGTCCAATGTCCTCATCATGGAATAGAGAAATGGCGATAATGCCAAATTCTTTATGACGGTTTAGACTACTCGACCAAGACCCTCTTAGAAAGCATGTGCCAAGGGGGATTCTTGCGGAAGGATGAGCATGAAGGATGAGATTTACATGAGAATCTGGCTGAAAAGATCATCTAATGAGAACCTACTAGTGAAATCTCTAGAAATCCGAACTCATCTCTTCAAAAGGAGGTCTCCATTTGATTGAATCATCCACAGCTAACGAGGCTAAGTTTGCTAACCTAGCGAGAAGACTGAAAGTTTTAGAACTAAGGAACCAAGTCCAGTCAATCAAGTCAGCCCAAACCAATTTTCAACTCTGGGTTGTACTTACTGTCAGGCCATGAATCATGTGTCTGAGGAGTGTCCTATATTTCAAGCTTACCAACACTTTTCTGAACTGATAAATGTGGCCTTTTTAAGGCTGAACAATGATCCTTACGCTCCAACGTACAATCCTGGCTGGAGAAATCACCCAAATTTCTCATGGAGCCAACAAAATAATGACCACCCACGGTCAAACCATGCAAGCCACTTCCATCATTCCAATAATTCTTCCAATCATCAATCCAACTTTTTCAATCACTCTCACAATTCTCCTAACAATTTTTCAAATTATCAACAAAATTTTCCCAACCAAGCTCCACCATCTTCCTTCCAGAATCCTCAACTCGAAAGGAGAATGACTGATTTGGAGAGAAACATGAAAAGGTACATGAAGAACCAAGATTCCTCATGCAAATAATACAGAGGCTAGAGGGTCAAATGGGCCAGTTAGCCAACTCACAACATGAGAGGCAAAAGGTTACCTTGCCCAGTCAACCAATTATGAATCCTAGGAATTCACAACAAGCTCATTTGGTTGAGGATCCGTCACTGAATCAATGTAATGCACTTCAGACATTGAGGTCGGGAAAGAAAGTTGATAACCAAGTGTCAACACCACCTAATCCTAGTTAGCACAATCACACTTTAGCATCCACCTGATCTAATCCCACTCCTCCTAAATTTGATGAATCTGAAAAAGATAAGTCAACCAGTCATGTGTACCAGCCTATAGCACCATTTCCTAATAGGCTAAAAAACAACAAGCAAAATCCACACATGGATAAGATAAATGAGATCTTTAATCAAGTGAAGATAAATGTGCCACTTCTTGATGCCATCCAACAAGTCCCATCTTATGCTAAGTTTCTTAAGGACATGTGCACCAAGAAGAGAAAGACTAATGTACCTAAAAAGGTCTTCTTAGCTACTAACATTAGTGAGCTACTATCAGGTCCGATCCCTGTTAAGTACAAGGATCCAGGTAGTCCAACCATTGCCTGCACAATAGGACAAGCCGAGATTAGTCGTGCACTTCTTGACTTGGGGCAAGTATCAACTTGCTTCCATTCTCAGTTTATCAACAACTTGGGTTGGGCGATCTTAGTCAACTCAAGTCACTATCCAACTGGCTGACCATTCAGTGAAAGTTCCAAAAGGGGAGATTAATGATGTCCTTATCCGGGTTGGGAAGTTTATTTACCCTGTTGATTTTATAGTTCTAGAGACACACCTGTGTTTAACTCCAATCATAGGGCTCAAACTCTTGTTATCCTAGGGCGACCATTCCTTGCTACTGTCAATGCCATCATCAATTGTAGAAATGGGTCCATGAGGTTAACTTTTAGGGACATGACTAGAGAAGTCAATGTCTTCAACCAAGAAAAACAACCTCGTAAGATAAGAGATCAAACATTTGAGATAAACTTTGTTGAAAATAATTATGATGAAGAGAGTCAAGATATAGAAGATGAGTCGCTGTTTCTTGATGAATTATTTAAGAATGAATGCGATTATCTTGATGAGAAGGCATATGTCGAGATCCTAATGTTAGAGTACCCTTTAAAAAGGAAAAATTTGATTTGAATATCTTCACTTTCGATGAGCAACTAATAATGTATCACATGAGAATATAATTCAAGAACCTCCGATTGACATACTCTTTGAAAACCTCTTCGAAGAAGAACTCATGCGTTTGGATGAACCAACTAGGGATCTTTTGGTTAATTACACATCTCTAGGGGAAAGTGTTGACCTAAGTTTTGAGGAGATATATGGAACTGAGTTAAAATTCCTAGGCATTCATAGTGAGAAAGTTCCAACTGAGAAGTGTGGTGGTGATCAATTTTTAAATAATGAATGTAGAAATATGAGGAAGAAAAACCTAAAGAAGTTGAGACTGGGGAGAAAGAGTGCTAAAATGACAGAAAAATTGGCCTCCCTACTATGCCCTATAAAGAGGACCCATTGGAATGACGGGAAGAGAGCTAGAAGGATAAGACCGAAAAAGATCTAGGTGTGGGAGAAACTTGATGTTGTACATATTTCTGTATAATATATGCACCTCTTTACATTTCATTTCATGCATGTATACATTTCTTTCATACATTGGGACAATGCATGAGATAAGTGTGGGGAGGGTTCTAACATGTGTAATATAACTCAAAAAAATTGTATATATATTGAAAAAACTTTTTGAAAGGTAAGAACAATATTTTGATATATTTTTTATAAGAATTAAGTCAATTTTAAGGAATAAGAAAATCATAATTAGGATTTCTTACACTTGGTCAAAATAAGATGACTTGTTTGATTTTTAGGGTTAGGAAGAAAATTTGTGAAAGTAATTTAGTCTTGACATTTACCTTGATGAAATATGCACACTAAATACACTTACACACTTAGGGTTTAACAACAAAGACTCTTATTCCTTATAAAAAAAAGAGTATATATGTATGAAAAAATAATAAACAAATCTAATTATTGATTAGCTAGATGCTTTGCCTAAGCAAGCCTTGGTATTTATGTAAAAGATAATTAGATAAGTTTGAAAAGATAAATATATATTAAATCCTCTGATTAAGCTGGCTATTGTACCTCATGAAGCATAAGTATTCACGCCTAAAAGGGGTACATTTTATAAATAAAAACCTTGGTTTCGTGGCCTTGTCTGCTTGAGTGTTTAAGTCCTTAGGGGTGTTTTCTCACCTGATGCCCTAAAACTGTCCGGTTTAGGTGTCACCGACTAAAGGCTCGTTACATGGGTGATTAGAAAGCCTAATGAAATTGAGGAATAAATTCCACCAAAAATATATATAAATAAGGCATAGGAGTTAATGTAAAGAACCTTTAGTCAACTTCACAGTCACGATGTGTTGGCCCAAAGGCCTTCCACCCTAGTTTTGATGATGATTAACTCATGTAGTTATGTGTACTAATAATCTTGTGATTTAGTTTCAGATCATTAATCAAGATATTAGTAGGTGATTAGCTTCAACAAGATGATTTGGAAGCTTTCACATGTTGTTCAAGAGCCCGAGCGTCAAAGATCATATATAGCACTTGCTCGGTGGATCAAAGAGTTTTAAATCGAGTCGGCTTGGAGATTGCTGATAGGTAGTGAAAAATGCATAATTGTCATCATATATACCATCGCATTTGCACATTATTCATATTATAGGGCACATTTATTAATATTTCTTTATTTAATATGTGCAGGCCTCAAATTATCAGTTAATAAAGAATACAGCTTAAAGAGCCCAAAAGCCCAGATCAAGCCCATGTTTGAAGCCCAGATGAAAAAGCGCAAATACAAAGAGTCAAAATGCAAATACAAGGGCTAAAAGTTGCAAATATCAGAGATTAGGGAAGGATAGACTTCTATCCAACTCTAAACACCTGCAGGATGAGGATAAAAGGCCAAGATAAAGAGGAATTTCGTGGAGAGAAGATTTGAAGAAATCTGGATTAAGGGTAACTTGATTACCAAGTTATCTCGAAAATCCAGATTAAAAGGCCAGGATCACACTTCTAGAAGCAGAAGCCCACATGGACGGACCAGGAGAGGCCACGCGCCAAAGCGCGTGGCCAGAAGCCACTAAACTGCCGCGGAGGCGCGGCAAAAGCCGCGCATCCGCGGCAGTTTGGATAGAGATGGGTACCAGATTTTGTTGGCACTTCTATCCGGGACTCCTCTACATTCTGCACTATAAATATCCGTGCAGTCGCAACAGGGAGGGGAATGCAGAGACGATTAGGGTTTTCTTTAGCCATTTTTAGTAAAGTTGTAATTTTATTCATGCTATTTGTGGAGAAGAAGGAGACGATTGTGTAACCAGATTCATCGAAATAAAAAGGTCACTCTTTTGTTCTCTTTTAATTTCTGCACTTTATTTCTTTTTGTCATCTCTCATGTTTTAATCTTCGATCTCTTCTTGTTTTCGTTTTTCTTTCTTTTGCAATCTTTCTCATAAAAATAAAAAAAATAAATATTGAAAAGATAAAAATAGTTATGAAGAACTAATCATCTTAGTGGTTTGCTGAGATTCTTGAAGCAACCCTAGATGCAATTAAAACTTGATCAGATTAATGAAATCACTAGAAACCCTAGGTTTAAAGGCAACTAATTCTTGAAGATCAACAAAAATACTTAAAATTCTTAATCTAGGTTACATGTTAAAAGAACTTATCATGACTTCAACCCTAAGAACTAGGACAGCATAACTTGAGATTAGTCTTCTATTAGGCTGTACCTAGATGTTAGGTTGAACCATAGTTGGTTTTTGAATAATGCAACTTAGTATAGAATCGTGTATTAATTTTCTTGCTTGAGATAATTGCAATAACCTAGGGTAAATCATATCAGTCTTAAAATGAAGATCAAGCTCTTTAATTTGCAATAGGGTTGTGGTAGAAAATCAGCAAAACCATCTCTTTTACATATTTCATCTCAAGATCTAATCTCTCTCTCTTATTTTTGAAGATACAGAGGAATCGAGTCGAAACGCTTTCATCGCATCCTTCCCTGAGGATCACGACCCGCTCGAGCCCTTGCTACAGCGGATTCGCATTGAGACTAAGACAATCTGAACTCTATTTTTATTCTCAATCAAATTTTGGCGCCGTTGCCGGGGAAGGAACGGCACGATTTCCTTGTTCTAATCATTCTTTCTTTTCTGTTGCAGGTACAGAGAATAGGAAGCAGAAACAGAACAGCAGAAGACACATATTGCAATCCAGTGCCTCTGCCCTCGAAGGCAGAGCATCTGGACCTACAACTTTGCCGCGTTTCCACGGCAAAAGCCGCGGGTCCGCGGCAGTTGTAGTTCACTACTGATAGATTTTTCTGCAGGTTGCTCTGCAGTGCAAAATTCTATTTTCTGCTGTATTATTACTTCTCTGTGATCACTCTGCAACTGCTAATAATTAACATTAACCTATTTGTTGAAAAAAAAAAAAAATTTTAGACTCTTGCATTTTAGGGCACGTGTCTATTTTTAGTTCTTTAATTCTGTTGAAGAGTGCTGGCGACAAGGTACGTTTGCATAAGCATATAGATTAGGAAGCACTCTTGGTTGTTTACCGCTTTCTTGAATGATTACTTTTCTACCGCTTTTACACGTACACTAATCCATCTTAAGGGCATAACCCATAACAAAGATAAGGTGGGGATTTCATCACCCTTCCTTGGCCCACAAATCATATCAGTCACACTCACAACCCTAACCCTAAGTAAAACTTGACTAGACGTTGGCCCTAAGGTAACTCGGACTCAATAGGAGATTGACCGAAGGAGGAAAATTGTTCGAAATTAACTCTTGTCAAATCGGTGTCTAGGCAGGGGATTGAGGGCCGAAAGCTCGAAGGACGGTGGTTATTTAATTAAGGAACGTCTCTGACGGAAACCTCCCACCGGTCTTGCCACCTACCTGGCCGATTAACTTGTGGTTAACGTCGACAGTAGACCTCCTAAGGACAGTCTAAAGTTAGGAGTCGTCTAGGTCAAGGCTTACCTTAGATTAGGACTTTTGATTGTTTTTCTTTTTTTGATTGATTGGGTGAACTTGTTTGCTGATTGTGCATGACCGCTTGGTCGAGAGACCCACTTACATCCAGGCTAACTAGAACTAGTTCACCACCCGAGCTCAAGCCCGACTCACACATGGCACAACCACAGTCACTCCAAGATAGGTTCTATCCTATTAGAACCTCTCTTCCTTCTTGCATCCAGCTCACTATCGAAAGTGTTGACCCATATGAACTCAAGCCACAATACATCAACACTCTTCCCAAATTTCATGGACTTGAATCTGAGGATGCATACTTCTTCATAAGGGAATTTGAAGAAGTATGTCAAATGATGAATATGCCTAAGTTAGGAGACGATGCTATCAAACTTAGGTTTATCCCCTTTGCTTTGAAGGATTTAGCAAAGAAATGGCTCTACAGTCTAGAGGCCGGTTCTATATCTTCTTGGGATAATTTCATTAAGGCCTTCTTAAAGAAATTTTATCCCGTTCACAAGACTGCACTGATTAGGAAGAATATCCTCCAGTTTAAGCAAACAGCCAATGAACCTTTTTGGAAATACTTCGAGCGTTTTAAGGATCTCCTTGCCCAATGTCCTCACCATGGGATAGAGAAATGGCGACTTTGCCAAGTTCTCTATGATGGATTAGATTATTCTACTAAAACATTGTTAGAATCCATGTGTCAAGGAGGATTTCTGCAAAAGAATGAAGATGAAGGATGGACATTGTTTGAGGAATTAGCTGAAAAATCCATCCAATGGGACCCTACTCCTGAAAAATCTAGGACTAATGACCCTACTTCTTCTAAAGGAGGTATCCATTCCATTGAGGCCAACGTAGCAACCGATGCTAAGTTAGCTGCTGTTATGCGTAGACTAGAGGCTCTTGAAACGAAAGAGCCAGTCTCTGTGAACCAAGTCAGCCCAACATCTTCGGCGGGCTGTACTTATTGTCAAGATATGAACCATGTGTTCGAGGAATGTCCTGTTTTCATCGCGCATCAAAGCTTGCCCGAACATATGAGTGCGGCCTTCACAGGCCCGCCAACAATCCTTATGCACCCACCTACAATCCCGGTTGGAGAAACCATCCCAATTTTTCATGGGGCCAAGCAACAATGATCAAGTGAGGCCCAAATTCTCCAACAACTTCCAAAATCCGCCTTATCAACAAATTTTCCTAGTCAAAATCCTCCACAGTCTTTCCAAAATTCACAAATGGAGACAAGACTTTCAAATTTGGAAAGAAAGTGGATACCCTAGTCAAAAGTCAAGACACGCTGGCTCAAGTCCTAAGTAGGATAGAGCTCCAATTGAACCAGCAAGAGAGACAGAGGGGTACCCTACCGAGTCAACCATTGCCTAACCCTAGGAATCCTAGGCCAGCCAATGAGGCTCAAGACCCAAATCAGTGTCATATGGTCCATACACTCAGATCGGGGAAACAAGTTGATAATCAAGTATCCATGCCATCGGATCCATCCATGCCATCCATTCCATCTAGCTCCACTTGCATTCCATCTAGCTCCACTCCTTCTCCATCCAGTCCCAAGGAAACTGAAGCTGAAAAGTCAGCAGATCAGTTGCACCAGCCTATAGCTCCATTTCCAAATAGGCTTAGAAGCAACAACAATGCACACATGGAGAAATTATTAGAGGTGTTCAATCAAGTTAGGCTCAACATTCCACTTCTTGATGCAATCCAACAGGTCCCTAGTTATGCCAAATTCATTAAGGACATGTGCACCAAGAAAAGAAAGACTAATGTGCCTAAGAAGGTTTTTCTAGCCACTAACATTAGTGAGCTACTGTCCAACCAGATCCCTATCAAGTATAAGGACCCAGGTTGCCCCACCATTTCTTGCACCATAGGTCGAGCCGAAATCAATCGAGCACTCCTCGATTTAGGAGCCAGCATCAATTTGCTCCCTTTCTCCGTGTATCAACAACTTGGATTAGGTGAACTCAACCCGACCCAAGTTACTATTCAGTTGGCTGACCGCTCTATCAAAGTTCCAAAGGGAGAGATCAATGACGTTCTCATACGGGTTGGAGAATTCATTTACCCGGTAGATTTCATTGTCTTAGAGACACAACCTGTGTCTAATTCTAGGTCCCAAACTCCCGTTATCTTAGGAAGACCGTTCCTAGCAACCGCTAATGCAATTATAAATTGTAGAAACGGTTCCATGAGACTGACTTTGGGGATATGACCAAGGAAGTCAATGTTTTCAACCTAGGTAAGCATCCCTACGATGTGACCGACCAACCCTTTGAGGTTAACTCCATTGAGAACATGACGAGTGAGCATAATGATGAGATCATATTTGAGTCAGAGGAAGAGGAAGAGTTAGAAACAAATGATATCAGTCTTGATGAGATCGAATGGGAATCAATCTGAGTTCTATAGAGATGGGAGATTCTAGCTTAACTCCTCCACCCATCGAGCCAACTCCTTCTTTGGAGTTAAAAGCTGTAATACCCCGTTCCCGGAATACGTACTTAGTTGCGTATTCAGATTTTTCGATCGTAATTTTCGATTTGTTTCCTGTATTTGTGTTGCTTTATGAATTCCTTATATGATTGTTTTATCTTGGATTTGGATTCGTGGACTCGGAGTCAGTCCCAGTCCGAACCAGGAACCCGATTATAGTATATTACTCGATTTGGATATTCCGGTACTTAGATTTGACCGATTTTAGTTTTAAATATTATTTTCCATTATTATATATTTTCTATGATTTTCTAGATTTTTCTGGAATTAAAATGAATTTCTTCAAAACCGGTGTCGGCCAGTGTCGCTGACCGCTTCCCGGATTTTTAATTCACAAACCACTTGGAATTTCTCGAAGAGTCTTTAGACGATTCTTCTTAGAGTAATATTTCCTACCTAAATCCTTTTTCTAAAGATTTTACGAATTTATGGATATTCCACCGGAGTCGGTAGATAACCGATTCCAGTATTTTTATTTCACAAACAGCTAGGAATTTCTAGATGGTTCTTTAGACTTTAATTCTTAGAATCACATTTCTTATTTAAATACTTTTTCTGAGGATTTTATGATTTTATGAAAATTCCTTCGGAGTCGGTAGGTAACTGATTCCGGGATTTTTAGTTTTAAAACTATAAAGTATTTCTTAAAACGGATTTCACTATGTTTCTTAATATAATATTCTTGATTTTTGATATTTATTTCGGGTCGTTCCGAGATACTTGATTTCGGGACGCATCCGGTATTTTCCCGAAAGGTTTCCGCATCCATGACTTAAACCCAGGAATCCGCCACTTTCATTATTTTCATTTTCCTTTCCAAGAAAATATCTTCTCTTTCCAATTCCTTTTCCTTTTCCTAATTTCTTTATTTCCTTTAGCTTCCTCCATAAGCTTTCATTTTCATCCACACACTTCCTTTAATTCTCCACCACACAATATTTCCACCTCACCAACTTCCACACACTTCTTCTCCACCTCACCCCTCACCATGGCAAGCCCCTATTGGCCAAGAGAACCACCTCATCCTCCACTTTGCAAATAAGCCCCTCCCTTTTTATTATTTGCAACTCCTTCACAAATTCCAAAACCTATAAATACCCTTCCTTCTCCATTTCAATTCCTTTTTCTCTCTTCATCACTTCACCAAGATATTAGCCTCCACCTAAACTCCTCCTCATCTCTTCACCACAACCACCACCACAACCCTCCTTTGGATTTGGACCATAGCTTCCTTCGTCGATCGTATCGCCGTGGATCCTTTTGGTGGTATTGTCGACCTCGATCTTTCCGAACGTGTAGAGCTTCCAATAACCGTTCCATGTGAGTATTCCTACTCACCAACACTTGTCTAATTCTTTGTATATTCATGTTTCCATATCATATAGGTTTGTATCTTCAACATCATGCCATTTGATTACCAAACACAACCACACAAAATCTGATTTTTAGACTAACAATAGCAGATTTCAGGAGTCCGGTCGACCGGCAGTCGACCGACGTGCACAACCTGCACGCTGGGATAGTCCGGTCGACCGGCAGTCGACCGGAACTCGACCGACCAAACCTGGAGCTCACGGCCTTGTATCGGTCGACCGGCAGTCGACCGATCACTCGACCGACCTGTATTTTCGGTCGACCGGCAGTCGACCGACAGGCGACCGTCCTGGCACTGTTAGTGTACCGGTCGACCGGCCATTGACCCCAGTCGACCGTTAGTCTGTTTTGGGCCAAAATCTGCTTCTCCTGTGGAAAAATCCTAACTCTCTAGAACCCAGTTTTAGTCAACTTGACCTGACTGTTAGACGACTTAGAACCACTATTAGTCGACTACCCCATTTCTCCTAGTCGACCAACTTCTTTATTAGTCGACCACCCATTCCACCTAGACGACTAACTTTGCCTATCTGTTATAGTTGATTCCCTTCTTGAACCTGAACCTTACCCTCTAGACTTACATCACCTATAGGTATCACTTGACTTATCTCTTGACACACATTATCTTCCATTCTTTCTCTCTCATCTTCACTCTACATATTTATATCACAGGTTATGGCGCATCCCGAGCTTCCGTGGATTTCGGATATTTCGGTATATTGGTGACTCAGGCGAGTGTTCTCACTCGCTACCCTCTTGCTTCTCATTCCATTGATTATGATAGTATTCTCGCTCTAGTTTTCATGTATTGTATTTCATGCTTTATATCTTTTATTGCTTTATACTATGCGTGGCCGACCCTTCGTGGTCGTTGGACTTGTTGGACTTTGGGTCATTGCTTTTACATTACCACTTGGCATTACTTTAGACCTGTCAGTTATGTGCTACCATTTATCATATGTATATCACTTGGCAACTGTGTTATCATCTAACCACTTGCCATGCCACTATTTGGCAAGACCCTTTTATTATATCATGACTTACCTGACTATTATCAATTCTTGATATGATTGGTTACTTGATATACATCACCATTTATCATGCTATCTCTTGACACCAAGCATGATACACCGATTCTTACAATTATCACGATAAAGGGGATGTAACACCTGATTACCGTTATGTACTGATTACTGTTATGTATACCTGTTATGATATTGTTCATTCCCGAAATCTGATAATTATGTTAAAAAGCTATAAAAAGGACAACTTGTATGGGTATGGGAGGAAGTGATGGATGCCGGAATGATACCTTGCTTATAGTGATGGAATAAAAGTATATATATATGGATATATGTATATACATTGGTGAAAGTGTTATGGCAACTATTATTAGGGGGACTTTGGGCCTCCAAAGCCGGTTCCAGGTGTATGGAAACCACTATAAGAAGTTCTATCAGTTCTCCATCTACTTCGTTAACAACCCTTGGCTTGCTTATATATGGATGTATGTGGGTTGGCCGTACACCAGGTCACATACCTAGATATATGGGTCAGACAAGTAATAATAATAATAGATTCCAGTTATTGATTCCTGTTACACTTGCTATATATGTTATGATTCCTGTTACACTTGCTATAACCTGTCATGATTCCTGCTTTGTATTCCTGTTTGACTTTCATATGATTTGCAACTCTGATTCTATACGCTTGGATACTCTGTGGCATGAGACAAAGGTATATAGATGAGGGTTTCCTTGTTTGGATTATTCTTTCGATGTACTAGTCTCATGGGACCGTGACCTAAGCGTATACAATCACTTTTGCTTATGATCAGTTTTATCTTGGATTTTCCTGTTTCATGGATATTTTGTTATACCGTCCATATATGTATTTTCATTTGTGTTCTAACCCTCCTATCTCCTGTACTTGACTCTTGTGTCCCTCCTGGCTCGCCACCTGGCATTATATCATACTCGCCTGGGGAGTTTCACTGACTCCCCTGGATTCTCATGTCCAGGTCATGGAGCCCGGAGCGTGTAGGTTCTTCCCCTTGCTGATCAGAGTGGCGCAGCGGTAGCGTGGATCTCCTGCAGACTATCTGGAACTCCATCCTTCCAGGCCCCCTGTATGCCTCTCGAGTTTCCTCTTAGCAAACTCGTGAGTGCCCTTTTCTATTCATACTTGTACATTCCTTGTATACATGTATGTGGACACCCTTTTATACTGTTCATATATGTATATCTTTTGTATTCTCGCATTTGCGCATACTAGTGATATGATATTCATGTAATATTATGATCACTTCTGATGATAACTGTGTAATTGTACTATATGTGTTAGAATGTATAATGCACCACTTACTTCCGTACTCTGATTCTTGTCTGTACTGATTCTTAGCGTATATACGGGAAGGTAGTTCTGACCTACGTATATACGTTGCAGTGACGTCCCCGTATCCGTGGAATCGGGGCGTTACAGGTTGGTATCAGAGCTTAGGCTCTAACCTCCTCAGTACGTCCAGAAGGCAAATCAATGGTAAAGAGATTTGCAACTGGAATACATGAGTCTTGGTTATACATTCCAACTGCAAGTGCAGAGTTATCTATTTCTTGGCTATCTTTCCTTTAATTTCTAATCCCTCCTTGAATATCTTTCCCTTGATTCCTAATCACTCCTATCCTTTCCCTGTTTTGGTTTTATGTTTTGGTTTTATGAAGCCTTATACTATCTTAAGATATGACTAGACTAGAAAGGTAGTGGCTGGTTCAGAATGAAGCTATTATGTGATCTCTTCGGCCAATTCTATGAAGCTTGGTATTCTCCAGATCGATCTTGATCTGGTTATCTTTCAGAAGACAGCATTCGGGATTCTTAATTATCGGTCTTCTTTATTATGCTCAGGATTTTCGGGGTTTTCTTTATTTCACAGCCACGACATCATCAGTCTTATTCAGCATTATTCTAAAGATTTATTACACAGCCACGACATCATCAGCCGGAAATGCAGAGTATGATTATTATTCAGTTGACTTGAGAGCCCTACCTATAGTGCTTCATATCTTAATTAGTATAAATTCCAGCCTTTGTCCCCTTTGTATTCAATTTGCCCCTTAACGAAATTGCGAGGACGCAATTTTTTGTAAGGTGGGTGGATTGTAATACCCCGTTCCCGGAATACGTACTTAGTTGCGTATTCAGATTTTTCGATTGTAATTTTTCGATTTGTTTCCTGTATTTGTGTTGCTTTATGAATTCCTTATATGATTGTTTTATCTTGGATTTGGATTCGTGGACTCGGAGTCAGTCCCAGTCCGAACAGGAACCCGATTATAGTATATTACTCGATTTGGATATTCCGGTACTTAGATTTGACCGATTTTAGTTTTAAATATTATTTTCCATTATTATATATTTTCTATGATTTTCTAGATTTTTCTGGAATTAAAATGAATTTCTTCAAAACCGGTGTCGGCCAGTGTCGCTGACCGCTTCCCGGATTTTTAATTCACAAACCACTTGGAATTTCTCGAAGAGTCTTTAGACGATTCTTCTTAGAGTAATATTTCCTACCTAAATCCTTTTTCTAAAGATTTTACGAATTTATGGATATTCCACCGGAGTCGGTAGATAATCGATTCCAGTATTTTTATTTCACAAACAGCTAGGAATTTCTAGATGGTTCTTTAGACTTTAATTCTTAGAATCACATTTCTTATTTAAATACTTTTTCTGAGGATTTTATGATTTTATGAAAATTCCTTCGGAGTCGGTAGGTAACTGATTCCGGGATTTTTAGTTTTAAAACTATAAAGTATTTCTTAAAACGGATTTCACTATGTTTCTTAATATAATATTCTTGATTTTTGATATTTATTTCGGGTCGTTCCGAGATACTTGATTTCGGGACGCATCCGGTATTTTCCCGAAAGGTTTCCGCATCCATGACTTAAACCCAGGAATCCGCCACTTTCATTATTTTCATTTTCCTTTCAAGAAAATATCTTCTCTTTCCAATTCCTTTTCCTTTTCCTAATTTCTTTATTTCCTTTAGCTTCCTCCATAAGCTTTCATTTTCATCCACACACTTCCTTTAATTCTCCACCACACAATATTTCCACCTCACCAACTTCCACACACTTCTTCTCCACCTCACCCCTCACCATGGCAAGCCCCTATTGGCCAAGAGAACCACCTCATCCTCCACTTTGCAAATAAGCCCCTCCCTTTTTATTATTTGCAACTCCTTCACAAATCCAAAACCTATAAATACCCTTCCTTCTCCATTTCATTCCTTTTTCTCTCTTCATCACTTCACCAAGATATTAGCCTCCACCTAAACTCCTCCTCATCTCTTCACCACAACCACCACCACAACCCTCCTTTGGATTTGGACCGTAGCTTCCTTCGTCGATCGTATCGCCGTGGATCCTTTTGGTGGTATTGTCGACCTCGATCTTTCCGAACGTGTAGAGCTTCCAATAACCGTTCCATGTGAGTATTCCTACTCACCAACACTTGTCTAATTCTTTGTATATTCATGTTTCCATATCATATAGGTTTGTATCTTCAACATCATGCCATTTGATTACCAACACAACCACACAAAAATCTAATTTTTAGACTAACAATAGCAGATTTCAGGAGTCCGATCGACCGGCAGTCGACCGGCAGTCGACCGACGTGCACAACCTGCACGCTGGGATAGTCCGGTCGACCGGCAGTCGACCGGAACTCGACCGACCAAACCTGGAGCTCACGGCCTTGTATCGGTCGACCGGCAGTCGACCGATCACTCGACCGACCTGTATTTTCGGTCGACCGGCAGTCGACCGACAGGCGACCGTCCTGGCACTGTTAGTGTACCGGTCGACCGGCCATTGACCCCAGTCGACCGTTAGTCTGTTTTGGGCCAAAATCTGCTTCTCCTGTGGAAAAATCCTAACTCTCTAGAACCCAGTTTTAGTCAACTTGACCTGACTGTTAGACGACTTAGAACCACTATTAGTCGACTACCCCATTTCTCCTAGTCGACCAACTTCTTTATTAGTCGACCACCCATTCCACCTAGACGACTAACTTTGCCTATCTGTTATAGTTGATTCCCTTCTTGAACCTGAACCTTACCCTCTAGACTTACATCACCTATAGGTATCACTTGACTTATCTCTTGACACACATTATCTTCCATTCTTTCTCTCTCATCTTCACTCTACATATTTATATCACAGGTTATGGCGCATCCCGAGCTTCCGTGGATTTCGGATATTTCGGTATATTGGTGACTCAGGCGAGTGTTCTCACTCGCTACCCTCTTGCTTCTCATTCCATTGATTATGATAGTATTCTCGCTCTAGTTTTCATGTATTGTATTTCATACTTTATATCTTTTATTGCTTTATACTATGCGTGGCCGACCCTTCGTGGTCGTTGGACTTGTTGGACTTTGGGTCATTGCTTTTACATTACCACTTGGCATTACTTTAGACCTGTCAGTTATGTGCTACCATTTATCATATGTATATCACTTGGCAACTGTGTTATCATCTAACCACTTGCCATGCCACTATTTGGCAAGACCCTTTTATTATATCATGACTTACCTGACTATTATCAATTCTTGATATGATTGGTTACTTGATATACATCACCATTTATCATGCTATCTCTTGACACCAAGCATGATACACCGATTCTTACAATTATCACGATAAAGGGGATGTAACACCTGATTACCGTTATGTACTGATTACTGTTATGTATACCTGTTATGATATTGTTCATTCCCGAAATCTGATAATTATGTTAAAAAGCTATAAAAAGGACAACTTGTATGGGTATGGGAGGAAGTGATGGATGCCGGAATGATACCTTGCTTATAGTGATGGAATAAAAGTATATATATATGGATATATGTATATACATTGGTGAAAGTGTTATGGCAACTATTATTAGGGGGACTTTGGGCCTCCAAAGCCGGTTCCAGGTGTATGGAAACCACTATAAGAAGTTCTATCAGTTCTCCATCTACTTCCGTTAACAACCCTTGGCTTGCTTATATATGGATGTATGTGGGTTGGCCGTACACCAGGTCACATACCTAGATATATGGGTCAGACAAGTAATAATAATAATAGATTCCAGTTATTGATTCCTGTTACACTTGCTATATATGTTATGATTCCTGTTACACTTGCTATACCTGTCATGATTCCTGCTTTGTATTCCTGTTTGACTTTCATATGATTTGCAACTCTGATTCTATACGCTTGGATACTCTGTGGCATGAGACAAAGGTATATAGATGAGGGTTTCCTTGTTTGGATTATTCCTTCGATGTACTAGTCTCATGGGACCGTGACCTAAGCGTATACAATCACTTTTGCTTATGATCAGTTTTATCTTGGATTTTCCTGTTTCATGGATATTTTGTTATACCGTCCATATATGTATTTTTCATTTGTGTTCTAACCCTCCTATCTCCTGTACTTGACTCTTGTGTCCCTCCTGGCTCGCCACCTGGCATTATATCATACTCGCCTGGGGAGTTTCACTGACTCCCCTGGATTCTCACGTCCAGGTCATGGAGCCCGGAGCGTGTAGGTTCTTCCCCTTGCTGATCAGAGTGGCGCAGCGTAGCGTGGATCTCCTGCAGACTATCTGGAACTCCATCCTTCCAGGCCCCCTGTATGCCTCTCGAGTTTCCTCTTAGCAAACTCGTGAGTGCCCTTTTCTATTCATACTTGTACATTCCTTGTATACATGTATGTGGACACCCTTTTATACTGTTCATATATGTATATCTTTTGTATTCTCGCATTTGCGCATACTAGTGATATGATATTCATGTAATATTATGATCACTTCTGATGATAACTGTGTAATTGTACTATATGTGTTGGAATGTATAATGCACCACTTACTTCCGTACTCTGATTCTTGTCTGTACTGATGCTTAGCGTATATACGGGAAGGTAGTTCTGACCTACGTATATACGTTGCAGTGACGTCCCCGTATCCGTGGAATCGGGGCGTTACAAAAGCCTTGCCCAAACATCTTAAGTACGCCTACCTAGGTGAACAAGAGACGTTACGGTCATAGTTGCATCTAATTTGACCAATAGGTAAGAGGAGAACCTGCTGGCAACCCTTAGGAGACATAAGGAAGCCATTGGTTGGACTATGGCAGATATTAAGGGACTGAGCCCTACGATAGTCCAGCATCGTATTCATCTTGAGGAAGGGACTAGACCGAAAAGGGATCCACAGCGTAGACTAAACCCACTTATGCAGGAGGCTGTACAAGCCGAGATAGTAAAACTGTTAGATAATGGGATAATTTATTCCATTTCCGATAGCGAATGGGTTAGCCCAATGCACGTGGTCCCTAAGAAGTCTAGCTTTACGGTGGTAGAGAACGACAAACATGAGTTAGTGCAAACACGATTGCCTACCAAGGTGAGAGTATGCATAGACCACCGTAAGTTGAATGCAGCCACTAGGAAAGATCATTTTCCCCTCCCTTTCATCGATCAAATGTTGGAAAGATTAGCAGGTCATGAGTATTACTGCTTTTTGGATGGGTATTCAGGGTATAACCAAATCCCTATAGCCCCGGAGGATCAAGAGAAAACAACGTTCACGTGTCCATTTGGGACATTTGCTTACCGTCGAATGCCTTTCGGCCTATGCAATGCCCCCGCCACATTCCAACGTTGTATGTTAAGCTTGTTTTCTGATATGGTCGAGCGTTTCCTAGAGATTTTCATGGACGACTTCTCAGTCTATGGAAATTCATTTGACCAGTGTCTCCATCATTTGGAGCTAGTGCTGAGTAGGTGCACCGAGAAGAACTTGACCCTCAATTGGGAAAAGTGTCACTTCATGGTGCAACAAGGGATTGTCCTAGGTCATGAGATATCTAGGGAAGGGATTAAGGTAGACAAGGCCAAAGTGGAAATCATTGCGAAACTTCCACTTCCTCGATGCGTGAAGGACATTCGATCCTTTTTAGGACACGCCGGATTTTATCGTAGGTTCATTAAAGACTTAAGCAAAATTGCTAGACCCCTTACAAACCTTCTAGCTAAGGACGTGTCCTTCATCTTTGATGATAGGTGCCATAGTGCTTGGGAGAAATTGAAAGTGGAACTTATATCTGCCCCTATCATCTCACCTCCGGACTGGTCCAAGCCTTTTGAGATCATGTGTGACGCTTCTGATTTTGCGATAGGTGCTGTCTTAGGACAGCGTAAGGACAATAAGCAGCACGTGATCTACTATTCGAGTAGGACGCTTAATGAGGCCCAAATGAACTATACTACCACCGAGAAGGAATTCTTGGCAGTAGTGTTCGCTTTGGAGAAATTCCGTCCATACCTACTTGGGACTAAGACCACGATCTTCACTGACCATTCTGCTCTGCGATACCTTATGCTTAAGAAAGATGCGAAGGCCCGACTCATTCGTTGGATCCTTCTACTTCAAGAATTTGATCTCGAAATTCGAGATAAAAAAGGTGTCGAAAATGTCGTAGCTGACCATCTCTCTCGTGTGCCCAACGCACCTTCTGTCGAGCTGCCCATCAATGACAATTTTCCCGATGAGCAACTTCTAGCCATCTCTAAGGAGCCATGGTTTGCTGACATAGTAAATTACTTAGTCACAAACCAAACACCACCTAGTTGGTCCAAACAGGATAGATACCGATTCTTGTCTCAAGTTCGGTATTACATGTGGGAAGATCCTTATCTTTTCAAATATTGTAGCGACCAAATCATTAGGAGATGTGTCCCCGACGAGGAGACTAGAAGCGTGCTAGCTTTTTGTCATGAGTTCGCTTGCGGTGGACATTTTGGTCCCCGCAAAACTGCCGAGAAAATTCTGCAAAGTGGCTTTTATTGGCCAACTGTGTTTAGAGATGCATTTGAGTATTGCAAGACTTGCACAAGATGTCAAATGATAGGAAGAATTTCCAAATGAAATATGATGCCCCTAAATCCCATTCTAGAAGTAGAACTTTTCGACGTATGGGGCATTGATTTTATGGGACCCTTCCCTAATTCGTTTGGGCACCAATACATCTTGTTGGCCGTAGACTATGTGTCGAAGTGGGTAGAAGCTGTCCCTTGCAAGACAAATGACAACAAAGTTGTTGTCAAATTCTTGAAAGATAATATCATCTCACGCTTTGGAATCCCTCGAGCCATCATTAGCGACAATGGCACACATTTTTGCAATAGAACTTTTGAAGCTCTTATGCGAAAATATGCCATTACTCACAAGTTGTCTACGCCCTACCATCCTCAAACTAGCGGGCAGGTAGAAGTTTCTAATAGACAAGTCAAGCTCATTTTGGAGAAGACTGTGAATCAGAATAGGAAGGACTGGTCCATCAAACTGGTGGATGCCCTATGGGCATATAGGACTGCCTACAAGACGATTCTAGGAATGTCTCCCTATAGACTAGTCTTTGGAAAGGCTTGCCACCTTCCTGTCGAGCTAGAGCACCGGGCCCTATGGGCAATTAAGCAGCTAAATTTCGATTTAGATAGAGCCGGTGAGTTTCGGAAATTACAAATTTCTGAACTAGAGGAGTTGAGGAATGATGCATACGAGAATGCGAAGATTGCGAAGGATAGAGTTAAGGTTTTTCACGATAAATTCATCACGAGAAAAACTTTTGTCCAAGGACAAAAAGTTTTACTTTACAACTCTAGACTTCATCTCTTTCCCGGCAAATTGAAGTCAAGATGGACAGGACCATTCATTGTTAAGACGGTGTTTCCACACGGAGCCATAGAGATCTACGATCCCAAAATGGCAATTCATTCAAGGTAAATGGTCAACGTCTTAAAATCTTTTTGGAGTCTGTGCCGGAAGCTAATGCGGCGATGGGTCTTTTTGACCCACTGTATCGGTGATTATATCTTTCTGCCAGTTCATGCATTCCATACATTTCATTCATACATTAGGGACAATGCATGAAACAAGTGTGGGGGAAGGGTATGTAATATATAAAAAAAAAAAAAAATTAAAAAAAAATTTTAAAAAAAAATGTTATAAAAAGGAAATATTTTGACTTATTTTTTGAAAGAAATCTAAGTTAGTTTTAAGGATTAGGAAAATCATGATTAGGATTTCTAAAAACTTGGTCAAAATAAATAAATTGTTTAATTTTTAGGTATAGGAGAGAAATTGAATAAATAATTAGTCTTGATTTTTACCTTAATGAAATGTGCATACCAAATGCATATCTAGGATTCTAAGACAAAGACCTTGTGCCTCATAAAAAAAAAATAATAAAAAAAAAGAAAAAAAATCACCAATTAAGCTGATACATGTGCCTCAAGAAGCATAAGTATTCATGCCTAAAGGTGAGTAAATAAAATAAAGTCCTTAGTTTTGGGGCCTAGTTCACTCGAATTTGAGTCCGCGGGGTGTTTTCTCACCTGGTGCCCTAAAGCCACCGGTTTGGGAGCCACCGACTTTAAGTTCGCTACATGGGTGGATTAGAAAGCCTAAGAAAACTAAGAAATATAATATATGTATTAACACATCTAATAATCAATTAGTTAGGTATGAGGGCCTCAAGAAGCCTTGATACTTATACGAAAGAAAATTAGATGAGTTATACATGCCAAAAAAAATATATATATATATATTAACACATCTAATAGTCAATTAGTTAGGTATGAGGGCCTCAAGAAGCCTTGATACTTATACGAAAGAAAATTAGATGATGTTATAAAAATAATAATGAGGCATGAGAGTCCAAGTTAAGGAATTCCTAGATTCACAAGGGTGCGTATGACTTTTGGTAACGAAAAAGACTATATTAGAAATTCAATTTTAATCCTTACCTAAAATGAATAACAATTAACTTTATAAAGACCAGGTTTGAAGAATGAATAAAAATGATAATCCTAAAACTTATAGACTACTTAGTCTCTTCAAATATAATTCAAATATTTTCCTTTTTATGGATTTTGTGGGTGTAATCCGCTGAAAACCCTCACGAGACAACACTCGTCCTCTAGGGTAACCTAGGGGTTTAACGGCTTGTTGCACATGCTAAGTGCAACCGTGATTCCTACGAAAGTGAGTTAGCTAGGTTAGATTTTTCTCTTTCTTTTTGATTTTTACTCGAGGACGAGCAAAAAGATAAGTGTGGGGGTGTGATAGGTAGTGAAAAATGCATAATTGTCATCATATATACCATCGCATTTGCACATTTATTCATATTATAGGGCACATTTATTAATATTTCTTTATTTAATATATGCAGGCCTCAAATTATCAAGTTAATAAAGAATAAAGCTTAAAGAGCCCAAAAGCCCAGATCCAAACCCATGTTTGAAGCCCAGATGAAAAAGCGCAAATACAAGAGTCAAAATGCAAATACAAGGGCTAAAAGTTGCAAATATCAGAGATTAGGGAAGGATAGACTTCTATCCAACTCTAAACACCTGCAGGATGAGGATAAAAGGCCAAGATAAAGAGGAATTTCGTGGAGAGAAGATTTGAAGAAATCTGGATTAAGGGTAACTTGATTACCAAGTTATCTCAAAAATCCAGATTAAAAGGCCAGGATCACACTTCTAGAAGCAGAAGCCCACATGGACGGACCAGGAGAGGCCACGCGCCAAAGCGCGTGGCCAGAAGCCACTAAACTGCCGCGGAGGCGCGGCAAAAGCCGCGCATCCGCGGCAGTTTGGATAGAGATGGGTACCAGATTTTGTTGGCACTTCTATCCGGGACTCCTCTACATTCTGCACTATAAATATCCGTGCAGTCGCAACAGGGAGGGGAATGTAGAGACTGAAAGTACACCTAGAGGGGGGGTGAATAGGTGTAAATGCTAATCTAAGGCTAAATGCAAACTCTAATGCTCTAAAAGCGGAAGCTAATGCAAGTGTTGGA
Organism: Agave tequilana; assembly: GCA_038442645.1. Taxonomy (NCBI): domain Eukaryota; kingdom Viridiplantae; phylum Streptophyta; class Magnoliopsida; order Asparagales; family Asparagaceae; genus Agave; species Agave tequilana. The sequence goes on from JAVJIF010018469.1 coordinate 66,773, forward strand.
CAAACTAATACAATTCAACAAGTGTAGCCGAATTCCCCTTGCGAGGCTCTGAACTAACTCCTCTTGATTCCCCTTAAAATGGGTTGAGGTGCTATGTGAAGCTCTTGTTGGATGAGTATAAGTTAGGCACACACACACAAGCAATCCAAGCAATCAAGGATATAGCAATACAATGCACACAATTAAGCCAAGCAAGTATAGATGAATTGCAATAGAAATATATGCAAGGCAATATGAAACAATGCTCAAAACACAAGCAAGTATATATGATGATATGAATGGATGATGCTTGCACAAATGTAAAAAGAGTAGAGTTGAGAGAATTGGATCAAACGCAAAGACCAAGATGTGTTTCGAGGTTCGAGCCCCTAGCTCTACATCCCCGCCTACACCACCGTGTAGGATTTCTAATCCACTATAGGAGCCCCTAACTCCTCTCTCAACTTACAATGCCACCGAGGCAATACAACACACAATCCACCTCTACCGAAGAGGGATACGGCCCGTAGCCAACCACAACAAATGCCTCTCCTTAAGAGGCTCACAAACCAATCACCCGATCACCTCTACCGAAGAGGGATTCACAAATAAAAGGGTGTTTACAACAAGTGGTTCCAAAACCACAAACTCTCTTTTCTTTCTCTTTCTTTCTTTTCCACAAAAACAAAGATCCTAATAGTTTAGGATAGAAGATAGCTCAAGTGTGGAAACTAGGTGTTTTGGAAAACAAGCAACAAAGAAAAACACTTGGGAAATTTCTTGTAAAAGATAGAGAATGAATGCCAATACAAAAATCCCAATTCCAATTTCTTTGATTTTTCCAAAACCCAAATCAATAAAGATGAGAAGTTAAAAGCACTAAAACTCTTTTTAAAACTCTTTTAAACTCTGCTGAAAACCAGAAATTTTTCTCTTCAAAACCTTAGCCAAAATCCCAAATGAATAGGGTATATATAGGCCAAACCAGAAAACTAGCCGTTAGGCTGATGTGGCAATTCTGACAGCCACCGGTCGACCGGCCCGGTCGACCGGCAACGGTCGAAAATATGACCGTTGGGGCTTCGGTCGACTGCCAGTCGACCGACCAACAAGGAGGAAACACAGTTTCCTTCTATCGGTCGACCGACCCAGTCGACCGAAAAGATACAGAGAGCAGACTCTCTATATCGGTCGACTGGGTCCGTGACCCGTCGACCGACGGACATGCACAGCCTGTGCATATCCGGACACAGCAGCCGGTCGACTGTCCCGGTCGACCGGTCTGCCTGAAATACAGTTTTTCTGGGCAGATTTTTGAGATAGAAAATTTGTAAAAAATCTTTTAACACTTCTAAAAAATCCACAAAAATATGTTTTATCATTTTACTTGAAAACTAAACTTGTGATAAAATTTCAAGACATATATCAATCATATCAATTCATTTTTGTGTCTTGCCAATTTTATCATAAATAAAACTTGTATTTTTATCAAACTAGATTTTTCCAAAACATGAATAGGAATGTCAAAATAAGTTTGTTTACCAAGTTAAAGCATGTATGTATAAATAGAAAACATCTACTATACATATAACATATGTAAACTTGTTTTGATCTATTATTCATGAAAACCAAATACCAAATCATAAAACGTGTGTGTTTTGTGCACTTGAGCATATCAACTAAACTAAGCTTTACACATGGATCTAAAACTCATAATCTAAACTAGATACCTAAGTCTTGCTTGTAGATCTTCTATCTTCAAGTAGACTAGCTCCCAAACCGTGATCTTCCAAGTGCCAAGGTATAATCTTGAAGCTTTGACACCGGAATCACCATGATAAGCTTCCAAACACCTTGTTGAAGCTATCTCCCAAACTAATATCTTGCTAATGATCTGAAACTTAGAAACACAAGAATATTAGTAAACATAACTACATGAGTTGATCATCATCAAAACTAGAGTGGAAGGCCTTTGGGCCAACAATCTCCCCCTTTTTGATGATGACAAAACTCATGGAGTTATATATGCATGGATTAAAGTTAAGCTTCCAAGAAGCTCCCCCTTAACTCATGCATAAACAAATAAACAATAATATGCAATGCATGACAATGCATATAAACATGGTGCTCTAGATACTAATGGAATATTCAACATAAAGCATGTTCTAGATACCAATTAAAATAAGCAAACAACCAAACATGTATGCAAACACAAGGAAGACATGCATATATAAAACACAAAACACAAATTCTTCTCCCCCTTTTTGTCAATCATCAACAAAGGGTAAAAAACATAAAAACAAATTTTTCTCCCCCTTTTTGTTAAAACAAAAAAAAAATCAAGAAGGGGTAAAAATCAAAACATTGATATCAGTTAAAAATATGTCAATAAAGTGCATCTAGATACCAATAGAAACAAAATCATGTAATCATAAAAGAGAGTCAAAAATACATATCATAATTTTTTTTATTGATTGTTACATGTTTTAACATATTAAAACATTTTGATACTAATTGATAAGCAAGCATACCAATGATACCAATTGAAAATATATTTCATTCAAATTCAATTTTAAAGTCATAAAGTGTGGGAGTGGAAATCAAAAACCAATTGAAATAAGAAATTCAAATTTTCTCCCCCTTTATGAAATACTAACTAAAAACATGCTTAGGCCTGATTAAGGTATCAATTGAAAGACTAATCAATTGAAATAAAAATTAAGTCACAAGCACTAGCATAAACAATATTTGTGCTTAAGATATAGAAATATAATAGCACAAATAAAATATGTAAATGTGTATGAAGATAAAATGAGTACCAATCACTAATAGATGATACAAGTTGTAAGCATACATACACAAATCAACAAATATGAGTATACATAAAGAAATCAAATTGATACCAATTGAAAGAGTTCAATGATACCAATTGAATTAACAATAATAAGTATGGTATATCTCATATCACAAAGAAGAATCCGAACTAGTTAAAATGAAAAGTTTTGTAAACTAGTATGAAATCCTTCAAGCAAGGAATAAACAAGATTATTTTTCATAGAAATGAAAATCACATAATAATTATTACTCTAATCAATTAAGCACAACTCATGAGAAACAAAACATGAGTAATAGATATGAGTGTACAAATAAAATGTGAAGATCATAATCATTAAAAATATTTCATTAAACTCAATTATTCCTTTAAACATCAAAATTAGAAAATCATAAAACTAACTAGTTTAATCTTCAATGGCATATGTATGTCTGATGCAAACTAAAATATACATACATATCCAAAACTCAACGAGTCCACTAAAGTATATGCATGAAGGCACGTGGCTCAAAAAGGATGTATATGTATAAGATTAGTTTGAACTAGAAAGACATATACATGAAGTAAAACTTAAATATGAAAACACGAAAAACCAATTTTCATTAACTAATTTCATTTCAAGGTATATGTAAAATTGTCAACACAATAAGTATACATACATATCCTAAACACAATTGAGTCCATATATAAGGATTTGCATGAAGGGCAAAAGACTCAAGGATTATACATGTATATCTTAATGTTTTGGCAAAATAAATATATACACGAAATTAAAACTCATATAAATTAAAAAATATGAATACAAGTCTAAAATATATGAATCATCAAAACTAGACTATACTCATACAACTAATGGGAACAAATAAGCATTCAACCCAATCATATATAGATTTATTTGTGTCCCACTATATGTATAGGTATATAACTAGTCTTAATGAAGACTAATACTTAAACAAGTAATCAAATCATTAAGCACAAGACAAACACGAATATCATTTTGTTAAAACAAAACACATAAATTCATCAAAATTCTTTTATTTTGTGAACCAACTTCTAGGTATATGTATGATCCATCCAAATCTAACACTATGCATACATATCCCAACCATAAACGAGTCTATTAAAAATATTTGCATTGAAGGCAAAAGACTCATGGGTATACATGTATATTTATTAGGTTTGAATTTAAAATACATATACATGAAGTAGAATCATAAAAATAGGTATGACAAGTATAAATAAAGGAATCATCAAAACTAGCCTATACTTGTGCACATAGTGGGTACAAATGAGCATGAAGGGCAAAACATATATAAGTCAATTTGTTCTCACTAAGTGTACATGTATACATGCAAGTTTTGATAAAATCTACATTTAAACATGTATATACCACATGAAGCACAAAACACATATAAAACAACATGATACAACTAAAACATGAAACAAACGTTCATATGATCAATATGTATATGCATATGCATTAGATCTAGGATATACATATTAGATCAAAAGTGAGATCACACAAATATAAATCTATATTGAGCATGGGTGTCTCTAAACAACTAAGCATGTATATCACTAATCTAATGAACATGATATAACATAGTGAACATTAAACAATGACATGCTATAAAACAAATGATATGAACATGTAAACAATAATAAGGAGTTAGGAATTGTTACCAAAGCCTTAGAAGGCAACTTTCCTTGTCTCCAAAACATGGTGGTTCTTTCCACCAAATCTTCTCCCTTGAAAGTGATGCATCCAAAAAGTATTCTTTAAGCAAGGAACACATCCACTCCAAGGTGCCAACACTCTCACGTCATGTGAGAGCCCTCACCTACATCAAAATTGGAGGGGTGGTCTTTGGTACCCATTGTCTTTTGGGTCCATGGGGGTTAGTCCCTTCTCTAACCCAAACATATTTCTTTGCTAAATTTGGAGTATTTAATCTATCATAGCAAAATTTAGCAAGATGGCCTTTTCGACCACAATGTGTACAAGTGTACACATGAGCATACATAGTGTTAGGATGGTGTCCGTGAGGAGCATGTGTATGCCGTGGAGGGTGTGCATGCATGAAGGATGGAACTTGTTTCTTTCGAAGCAAAGTTTCCAACCGTGTATGATTCATAGCACATTGGCTCATAGTGGAGCCCAAACAATCTACCTTCTTCTTAAGCATGGATATATCATTGTTAATCCTAGAAGAAGAGGTACATACATTAGGTAGTCTAGATGATGAGGCTACACTAGCATGGCAAACATGTGCATCCATCTTATGTTGCAAAACAATATTTTTATCTAAGCAAATATTTAAATCATTTGAAATGGAAATGATTTTATTTTTCAAAGCAACATTCTCTTTTAAAATAAAATCTACTTTTGAAGTCAAATTTTCATTTTTCTTCAAAAGAACATGGCAATCATTTTTATTTTTCAAAAGTTCATTTTCTTTAAGTGCAAGGTCAAGTTGAGATTTTAATGAATCCTTCTCATTAGCAATCTCCTCTTTCTCTTGCAAAACAATATCAAGTCTAGCAATCAAATTTTTGTTTTCATTATTAATGCCTAGACTTTTCTTTTTCAAAATGTTATACTTCTCAATTAATTTTTCACAAACTAATGAAAGTTCTTCATTCAAAGCATGGGGATCAATATAATCATTAGAAGAACTAGCACTATCATCACAATCTAATAGAGTTTCCGATTGTACCTCAAGGGAGTCATTCCCTTGGACCATGAAGCATTGGGAATCGGATTCTCCACTAGATTCCTCTTCCTTTTGGATTTGTTCTTGAAGCCCGGAGGTAGCGGTTGTGGTTGTCAATAAATTCCATACTACAAAAGCGGAATCAATATTAGAAACATGTAAAAGATAATCTTTAGGCAATGTGTTTCTAATAGCCTCTAGGGCTTGTGCATTGGCCCTTATATGAATGAGGTTATCAAGATAGCATTTCTTGGTAGCCGCAAGATAAACATGTAAACCTAGGGTTTGTAGGTAAATGGACATCCTAGTCTTCCAAACAAGAATGTTGGAAGCATCATACATGGGTGGGGTCATGAAGTCCATGGTAAACTATATGTGTGCAAATGAACAAATGCAAATGTAGATTAGCAAGCAAATGGATCACTCCTAGGATGTTAAGCCTAATATCAGGAGCACTAGCTCTGATACCAATTGAAAGTACACCTAGAGGGGGGGTGAATGGTGTAAATGCTAATCTAAGGCTAAATGCAAACTCTAATGCTCTAAAAGCGGAAGCTAATGCAAGTGTTGGACAAACTAATACAATTCAACAAGTGTAGCCGAATTCCCCTTGCGAGGCTCTGAACTAACTCCTCTTGATTCCCCTTAAATGGGTTGAGGTGCTATGTGAAGCTCTTGTTGGATGAGTATAAGTTAGGCACACACACACAAGCAATCCAAGCAATCAAGGATATAGCAATACAATGCACACAATTAAGCCAAGCAAGTATAGATGAATTGCAATAGAAATATATGCAAGGCAATATGAAACAATGCTCAAAACACAAGCAAGTATATATGATGATATGAATGGATGATGCTTGCACAAATGTAAAAAGAGTAGAGTTGAGAGAAATTGGATCAAACGCAAAGACCAAGATGTGTTTCGAGGTTCGAGCCCCTAGCTCTACATCCCCGCCTACACCACCGTGTAGGATTTCTAATCCACTATAGGAGCCCCTAACTCCTCTCTCAACTTACAATGCCACCGAGGCAATACAACACACAATCCACCTCTACCGAAGAGGGATACGGCCTGTAGCCAACCACAACAAATGCCTCTCCTTAAGAGGCTCACAAACCAATCACCCGATCACCTCTACCGAAGAGGGATTCACAAATAAAAGGGTGTTTACAACAAGTGGTTCCAAAACCACAAACTCTCTTTTCTTTCTCTTTTCTTTCTTTTCCACAAAAACAAAGATCCTAATAGTTTAGGATAGAAGATAGCTCAAGTGTGGAAACTAGGTGTTTTGGAAAACAAGCAACAAAGAAAAACACTTGGGAAATTTCTTGTAAAAGATAGAGAATGAATGCCAATACAAAAATCCCAAATTCCAATTTCTTTGATTTTTCCAAAACCCAAATCAATAAAGATGAGAAGTTAAAAGCACTAAAACTCTTTTTAAAACTCTTTTAAACTCTGCTGAAAACCAGAAATTTTTCTCTTCAAAACCTTAGCCAAAATCCCAAATGAATAGGGTATATATAGGCCAAACCAGAAAACTAGCCGTTAGGCTGATGTGGCAATTCTGACAGCCACCGGTCGACCGGCCGGTCGACCGGCAACGGTCGAAAATATGACCGTTGGGCTTTCGGTCGACTGCCAGTCGACCGACCAACAAGGAGGAAACACAGTTTCCTTCTATCGGTCGACCGACCCAGTCGACCGAAAAGATACAGAGAGCAGACTCTCTATATCGGTCGACTGGGTCCGTGACCCGGTCGACCGACGGACATGCACAGCCTGTGCATATCCGGACACAGCAGCCGGTCGACTGTCCCGGTCGACCGGTCTGCCTGAAATACAGTTTTTCTGGGCAGATTTTTGAGATAGAAAATTTGTAAAAATCTTTTAACACTTCTAAAAAATCCACAAAAATATGTTTTATCATTTTACTTGAAAACTAAACTTGTGATAAAAATTTCAAGACATATATCAATCATATCAATTCATTTTGTGTCTTGCCAATTTTATCATAAATAAAACTTGTATTTTTATCAAACTAGATTTTTCCAAAACATGAATAGGAATGTCAAAATAAGTTTGTTTACCAAGTTAAAGCATGTATGTATAAATAGAAAACATCTACTATACATATAACATATGTAAACTTGTTTTGATCTATTATTCATGAAAACCAAATACCAAATCATAAAACGTGTGTGTTTTGTGCACTTGAGCATATCAACTAAACTAAGCTTTACACATGGATCTAAAACTCATAATCTAAACTAGATACCTAAGTCTTGCTTGTAGATCTTCTATCTTCAAGTAGACTAGCTCCCAAACCGTGATCTTCCAAGTGCCAAGGTATAATCTTGAAGCTTTGACACCGGAATCACCATGATAAGCTTCCAAACACCTTGTTGAAGCTATCTCCCAAACTAATATCTTGCTAATGATCTGAAACTTAGAAACACAAGAATATTAGTAAACATAACTACATGAGTTGATCATCATCAAAACTAGAGTGGAAGGCCTTTGGGCCAACAGAGACGATTAGGGTTTTCTTTAGCCATTTTTAGTAAAGTTGTAATTTTTATTCATGCTATTTGTGGAGAAGAAGGAGACGATTGTGTAACCAGATTCATCGAAATAAAAAGGTCACTCTTTTGTTCTCTTTTAATTTCTGCACTTTTTTCTTTTGTCATCTCTCGTGTTTTAATCTTCGATCTCTTCTTGTTTTCGTTTTTCTTTCTTTTGCAATCTTTCTCATAAAAATAAAAAAATAAATATTGAAAAGATAAAAATAGTTATGAAGAACTAATCATCTTAGTGGTTTGCTGAGATTCTTGAAGCAACCCTAGATGCAATTAAAACTTGATCAGATTAATGAACATCACTAGAAACCCTAGGTTTAAAGGCAACTAATTCTTGAAGATCAACAAAAATACTTAAAATTCTTAATCTAGGTACATGTTAAAAGAACTTATCATGACTTCAACCCTAAGAACTAGGACAACATAACTTGAGATTAGTCTTCTATTAGGCTGTACCTAGATGTTAGGTTGAACCATAGTTGGTTTTTGAATAATGCAACTTAGTATAGAATCGTGTATTAATTTTCTTGCTTGAGATAATTGCAATAACCTAGGGTAAATCATATCAGTCTTAAAATGAAGATCAAGCTCTTTAATTTGCAATAGGGTTGTGGTAGAAAATCAGCAAAACCATCTCTTTTACATATTTTCATCTCAAGATCTAATCTCTCTCTCTTATTTTTGAAGATACAGAGGAATCGAGTCGAAACGCTTTCATCGCATCCTTCCCTGAGGATCACGACCCGCTCGAGCCCTTGCTACAGCGGATTCGCATTGAGACTAAGACAATCTGAACTCTATTTTTATTCTCAATCAATTGCGCTCTACAAGAAGACTTCGGTACCATAGTTTAGTTTTGTGTTTAGATCCAAATTGTAAAGATTAGAATAGTATGATAATGCTCAAGTTCACAACACACAAGTTTCATGTTTTGAATATTGGTTTTTGGTTTTTCGGTTTTAGGTTAAACCGATCTTGGTTTTCATGAATAGAAAGATCAAAACAAGTTTACATGGTTTAATGTATATTAGATTTGTTATATATACATGCATGCTTTAACTACTTAGACAAACTTACTTTGATATACCTATTTCATGTGTTCTAGGTTTTGTGTTTTAACAAAACTTATTTTTTGAATTAAAGACAAAAACTATGTTATGTATATGTTTCATGTATATTGGATTTCTATCCATATGCATCATGCTTCAAAGTGTTTAAATATCATGTTTTTGTATTTGGAAGAGTTTTGGACAAAACGTATTTTCTATTCAAAATCCAAGTTTTAGAAATACAGTTTTTGGTTTTTGGTAAAAATGATTAGACACAAAAATAGTTCATATTGATTGATATTTGAGCTAAACTTTTTACCACATGTTTATATATCAATGCAAAATGATAAAACTATTTTTGGTGATTTTTAGAAAAGATAAAAGAATTTTAAACATGTTTCTAACTTAGTTTTCTGTTCCAGGCTTCACCAGTCGACTAGTCTTCTGACCAAGTCGACTTGGCTGAAGTCAGTTGACCGGGTCGGTCGACCAGCGTGCACAGATTTGTGCACGTTTGGCAGACATGGGACGGTCGACCGTCCGGTCGACCGGGTCAGAGAGCAGAGCTCTCTGTTTGTTTGGGTCGACCGGGGCGGTCGACCGGTAGCTGTCAACGGTCATTATATGACCGTTGGACGGTCGACCGTGCGGTCGACCGGCAGGGCTATTTTGGCAAAATCTGCTGCCAACGGCTAGTTTCCAGATTTGCCTATAAATACCCCATTTGAAAAAGTTTTTCTCTAAGATTTTTTGTGCGAATTTTTCCTTACTCTCTGGTGTTTTCACAGCAATCAAAAGAAGTTTTTAGATTCAAATTGAACAATCTATTTGGTGTTTTTGCTAGGGTTTGAAAATTCAAAGAAAAGGGTTTTTGGAAAAAGAGTTTGATTCATCTTCTATATCTTGGTTTCAGTTTTTCCCAAGATTTTCTTTGTGATTTTGATTTCCATTCTATTGGTTTTCTCCACACTTGAGCAATATCTACTTTCTTATTCTATAGGATCTTTGTGTGGGAGAAGAAATTATTTGTGGTTGTTGTTTAGACCACCAAGTTAAAAACCCAATCTTTGTTTGGCTTTGTGCCTTGGGTTGTATCCCTCAAGCTGTGAGGTGATCCTTGTGTTTGCTTTGTGCTAATCCCTCGGGTTGTGAGGTGATTGTTTTGTTGGATTGGAGCTTGCCTCAAGGAGGAGGTTGTGGTTGTAAAGAGAGGAGTTGGGTACTCCTTGTGAGAGTTCTTTGTGGACTTGCTAGTGGATTAGAAATCCTTCGTGTGTCGAAGGCGGGGATGTAGAGCTGGGTGCTCGAACCTCGAAACATATTTGTTGCTTGCGCTTGATCCATTGACTCTCTCTATCTCTCTCTTTACTTTGTGCTTTGCAACTATTCATATCGTGCATTCATAATTGCTTGGCTTGGTTGTGTGTGCATCATTTGTTGATTGCACTTGAGTGTATTGCATTAAGTTTTTAAATTCCGCATTGAGTTGACTAGATTAGTATAATCACCTATTCACCCCCCTCTAGGTGATCTTTCACGATGGTGCATACGACTCAGAGTAAATTAATAGACTAGATGAGAAGTACAATTTGACTCTTAACTTTGATTGATGATATGTTTTTGAATAGAGACTGAGTTTTGGAATTAAAAATTTGATATTCATATAACTTATAGATTATTTAAAGCCTTACAAATATACTTCAAATATTTTCTCCTTTAAAAATGCTTTTCGAAAATACTAGTATTTTTTTATGGATTTTGTGGGTGCAATCCACTGAAAACCCTCATGAGACAAAACTCGTCCTCTAGGGTAATCTAGAGGTTTAACGGCTTGTTGCACATGCTCAGTGCAATCGACTGACCTGTGAAAGTGGTCTAATAATTGATTAGAATTAGTCTGATGTTTTGCTCGAGGGTGAGCAAAGATAAGTGTGGGGGTGTGATCAGTCACATATTTTGCATATATATTATCACCTTACCATACTTTTTAGCTAATAAATCCTATTAATAAGTTTTCTTCTCTTCTTTGTTAAATGTAGGCCCAATTGCTAAAAGAAAAGAAAGAGAAACAAGCCCAAAAGCCCACCAAATTCTGATTTAATTCAGAATAAATTCGAAATCAAGGAATCAGGGCAAAATCTTGGCATATCAGAGAGGTTGAAAACCGTTTTAAAAGAATCCTCCAAATCAAGCGGTTAATGCCAACAATCAAAGACTGTTTCGTCAAATCATGGAGCAAAAACGAGAAAATCAGAAGAAGATACAGGAGAATCACCAAATCAGGAGAACCACCTAATTGGTGTGGCCAACTGGCCACACCAGGGCCATGGAAACGCGGCGCTAGCCACGTTTTCGCAGCTTGGTTGCGTCTGTTGTGGGAGCGTTTGCTCCCCAATCTTTCTACGATCTCCCCCCTCTGGTTTTTCCCCATAAATACCAGTTTCACAGAGAAAAAAGGGCGAAGACTAGGATTAGAATTTTTATTTATACTTTAAGTTTTAGGCTCTTTAGATAGTACAAAAGTTATATTTTTGGTTTTGCAATTTGTAGTTCAGTACAAATACCTGTGAGAAAGAGGAATTGAGTGCTTGTAACTTAAGATTGAAGTGACATCTGTTGGCCCAATGGCCTTCCACTCTAGTTTGATGATGATCAACACTCATGTAGTTATGTTTACTAATATTCTTGTGTTTCTAAGTTTCAGATCATTAACAGGATATTAGTTGGTGATTAGCTTCAACAGATGATTAGAAGCTATTCATGGTGATTCCGGTGCCAAAGCTTAAAGATCATACCTTTGCACTTGGAGATCACGCGTTTTGGAGCAAGTCTACTTGAAGATGAAGATCGTCAAGAAGACTTAGGTATCCTAGTTTAGATAGAGTTTTAGATCCATTTGTAAAGCTTAGTTTAGTTGATATGCTCAAGTGCACAAAACACACACGTTTCATGATTTGGTTTTGGTTTTCATGAATAATAGATCAAAACAAGTTTACATGTTTTATATGTATAGTAGATGTATTCTAGTTATACATACATGGTTTAACTTTCTAAACAAACTTATTTTGATATCCCTATTCATGTTTTGGAAAAATCAAGTTTGATAAAAATACCGGTTTTTGTTTTTGATAAAATTTGCAAGACATAAAAATGAATTGATATGTTGATATATTGTCTTGAAATTTTTATCACATGTTTATGTTTTAACATAAAATGATAAAACAAGTTTTATGGAATTTTCAGAAATGATAAAAGATTTTTGTAAAATATTTTTCCCTAAATTTCTGACCTGGTTTTTGGGCTGACAGGCTGGTCGGTCGACCGTGCCGGTCGACCGCACCAAAGGGCCGGTCGACCGGGACGGTCGACCGATGTGCACAGATGTGCACGTCTGTTAAGCACAGAACCGGTCGACCGGGTCGGTCGACCGAGGTGAGAGTTCTGCTCTCGGGATTTTTCGGTCGACCGGGCCGGTCGACCGCTTGTGCCCAACGGTCACATTTTTGACCGTTGGCGGTCGACCGGGCCGGTCGACCGGTGGCTGTCAGAACTGCCACATCAGCCTAACGGCTAGTTTTGTATAGGGGCTATATAAACCCCATCTCTTTGGGGATTTTGGCCAAGTTTTTCAAGAAGAAAAATACCAGTTTTCTAAAGTGATTAAAGAGTTTTAAAAGAGTTTTAAGTGCTAACAAGATTTATTCTTTGTGTTTTTAGGTTTTGGAAAAATCAAAGAAATTGGAATTTGGGATTTTTTGTATTGGCTTTCATTCTTTATCTTTTACAAGAAATTTCCCAAGTGTTTTCTTTGAGTTCTTGTTTTCCAAAACACATTGTTTCCACACTTGAGCTATATCTTCTATCCTAAACTATTAGGATCTTTGCTTTGTGGAAAAAGAAAGAAAGAGAAGTGTTTGAGGTTGTTGTTGTAAACCTCTTGTGTTGTAACCCTCCTTTTATTTGTGAATCCCTCTTCGGTAGAGGTGATCGGAGTGGTATTGGTTTGGATCCCTCAAGTGTGAGGTGATTGGGATTGTGTTTGTAAGCCTCTTAGGTAGAGGTGTGGTTGTTGGTTGACACCTCTAGTGTGAGGTGTTGTGGTTTGTATTGAGAAAGGAGTTCGGTACTCCTTGAGTTGTAGAAATCCTCTTCGGTAGAGGTTCCCTCGGTGGGAGTTGAGATAGTGGAAATCCTACACGGTGGTGTAGGCGGGGATGTAGAGCAAGGTGCTCGAACCTCGAAACAAATCTTTGTGTTAGCGTTTGATCCATTGTCTCTCTAACCCTTACTCTCTTTACTTTGTGCAAGCATCATTCATTCATTGCATACATATCTTATACATTGCTTGTATTGCCTTGCATTTATTCATATTGCTATTCATTCTTATATGCTTGGCTTGATTGTGTGTATTTTATATTGCTTGGATTGCTTGTGTGTGTGTGCCTAACTTATACTCATCCAACAAGAGCTTCACATAGCACCTCACCCATTTCAAGGGGAATCAAGGGGAGTTAGTCCAGAGCCTCGCAAGGGGAATTCGGCTACACTTGTTGTATTGTATTAGTTTGTGCATAATTTGCATTAGCTTCCGCATTTAGCGCACTTAGTTTATATTAAGTCTCTTAGATTAGCACTTACACCTATTCACCCCCCCTCTAGGTGTTTTTCAATTGGTATCAGAGCTAGTGCTCCTGATACTTAGGCTTAACATCCTAGGAGTGAGATCCATTTGCTTGCTAATCTACATTTGCATTTGATTGTTTGCACATATTTAGTTATACCATGGACTTCATGACCCCACCTAGTTTTGACCCTTCCAACATTGATGTTTGGAAGTATAGGATGTCCATGTACCTAAAGACCCTAGGTTTGCATGTCTTCCTTGCCGCCACCAAGAGATGTTATCTTGGTGATGGTAATCATATAGGGGCAAATGCACAAGTCCTTGAGGCTATTAGAAGCGCATTACCTAAAGATTATCTTATGTGTGTTTCTAACTTTGATTCCGCTTTTGTAGTGTGGAACAAGTTGACAACAACCACCACCTCCAAGCTTCAATGCCAATCCAAGAAGAGGAATCTAGTGGAGAATCCGATCCACAATGCTTCATGGTCCAAGGGAATGACTCCCTTGAGGTACATTCGGAATCTCAACTAGATAGTAATGATTGTGCTAGTTCTTCAAATGATTATGTTGATCCCCATGCCTTAAATGAAGAACTATCTATTGTTTGTGAAAAACTAATAGAAAAATATAACTTGTTGAAAAAGAAGAGTCTAGGCATTAATAATGAAATAAAATTTGATTGCTAGACTTGATATTATTTTGCAAGAGAAAGAGGAGATTGCTAATGAAAGGGATTCGTTAAAATCTCAACTTGGTCTTGCACTTAAAGAAAATGAGTTTTTGAAAAATAAAAATGATTGCCATGTTCTTTTGAAGAAAAATGAAAACTTGTCTTCAAAAGTTGATTTTGTTTTAAAAGAAAATGATTCTTTGAAATTAAGATTGCTTCAATTTCTAAAGATTTGGATGCATGTTTAAAGAAAAATATTGTTTTGCAAAATAGGATTGATTCTCATGTTTGCCATGCTAGGGTAGTTTCACCTAAATCACCCATTGCATGTTCCACTTCTTCTATGCTCGAAAATGATATAAATTTGTTAAAGAAGAAAATGGATTGTTTGGGCTCCACTATGAGCCAATGTGCCATGAACCACTCACGGTTGGAAACCTTGGTTCGAAAGAAACAAGTTCCATCCTTTATGCATGCACACCCATCACGGCATACACATGCTCCAAACGGACACCATCAACACATGTATGCTCATGTGTACACATGTACACATTGTGACCGAAAGGGCCATCTTGCTAAATTTGTTATGATAGATTAAATGTTTCAAATTTAGTAAAGAAATTTGTTTGGGTTAGAGAAGGCTAACCCCCATGGACCCAACAAGATGTGGGTACCAAAGACCACCCCTCCTATTTTTGATGTAGTGTGGGCTCTCACATGACGTGAGAGTGATGACACCTTGGAGTGGATGCGTTCCGGACTTAAAGGAAATCTATTGGATGCATCACTTTCAAGGGAAGAGATGGTGGAGAGGACCACCAAGTTTTGGAGACAAGGAGAGTTGCCTTCTAGTTTTGGTAACGATTCCTAACTCCGTATTATTTATTTACATGCTTTCATATTCATTTGTTTTATAGCATGTTTTCATTGTCTATGGATTAGTATGTACATGCCATGTTTATTAGATCCTTGACATACATGTATAGTTTTTGAGACACACTTGCTTATATGAACCCATATTTAGTGTTCTCACTTTTTGTTTAAACTATAATGTACATCATGAATCTAATACATGTGAATTTACATAATAATCATGTTTTAGTTTTATCATGATGATTTTATCTTGTTTTTGATGCTTCATGTTAAGATTACTTGTTTAGATGTTAGTTTTCATTAAGACTAGGATTTATACTTGTACATATAGTGGGCCACAAATAAATCTATATATGTTTGAATTGAATGCTTATTTGAACCCATTAGATGTGCTAGTATAGACTAGTTTTGATGATTCATACATTTCAAACTTGTATTCCATTTTTGAATTAGTTTTATGATTGTGTATTTCACTTCATGTATATGTTTGTATTGCCAAACTTTAAGATATACATGTATACCCCTTGAGTCATTTGCCTTTCATGCAAATCTATATTTGGACTCAATTGTGTTTAGGGATATGTATGTATACTTCATGTTTGACAATTCATACATATACCTTGAAATGAAATTTGTTGTGATGAAAATTTAGTTTTCATGTTTTATGTATTTATGTTTAACTTCATGTATATGTCTACCTAGTTCAAACTAATCTTATACATATACATCTTTTTGAGCCACGTGCCTTAATGCATATATCTTGTGGACTCTTTATGTTTTGGATATGTATGTATACGTTAGTTTGATTAGACATACATATGCCTTGAAGATTAGATAGTTTTGATGATTTCGTGTTTTAAAGAAAAATTGAGCTTAATGAAATATTTTCATGATTATGATCTTCACATATTATTTGTACACTTACATCTATTGCTTGCTCATGTTTTGTTTTCATGAGTCTTATTTATGCCTAATTGAACTTGAGTGTTTGATATGATGTGAATTTCATGTTTATGAAAAACAATTTTGTTTTATTCCTTGCTTGAAGGATTTCGTACTAGTTAACAAGTTTTCCATTTAACTAGTTGCGATGTTCTTCACTTTGGTAGAGATTTTCAAATAAACTACATTTTCAAATCTATCTTTGAAAACCCTACCATCTAAGGGCGGTAGGATGGGAGATCATGTTCATGTATGCCCTAAATTGAAAATCTTTAAAACTTGAATTATGATTGGGTGGTAGATATATGATGTATACACTTGAACTTATTGTTATGTCAATTGGTATCATTGAACTCTTTCAATTGGTATCATTTTGACCTTTTGTATACTCATATGTTTATTATGTATGTATGTATGCTTTAAATTCCAAGTATATCAATTTCTATTGGTATCTATCTTTCATACATATATATGTTTGTGTTTATGCTAGTTCTTGAGTTTCAATTTTGTTTAAATTGATTACTTTTAAATTGTTATCAAGACTATGCATGACTTTAGTTTGTATTTCATAAAGGGGGAGAAAATTTGATTTTGTATTTCAATTGGTATTTGTACTCCCACTCTTTATGATTAAAAGTTGTTATTTTAAACATATGATGATTTGTATTTGATCTTCTTGTTTATATGTTTTTAAAATGAACAATTCTTACAATTGGTATCAATGTTTCTATGTAAAATCTTTTCAATGGTATCATATTTGTAGTCACCCCTCATTGACTTTGTTTTTTTTGTTTTAGACAAAAAGGGGGAGAACATTGTTTGCATTGTTTTGATTGACAAAAAGGGGAAGAAAGATTTTTACCCCTCATTTTCTCTATGGTTTTGATTGTTTACCCCTTTGTTGATGATTGACAAAAAGAGGGAGAAGTATTTGTGTTTTATATGCATGCTTATGTTTATGCATATATTATGTTTTAATCTCAAGAATATTAAGTTTAATTGATTTATAGAGTTTGCTTTGTAATTGGTATCTAGAGCATATTTTATGTTGAATATTCCATTGGTATCTAGAGCACCATGTTTATATGCATTTGTCATGCATTGCATATTATTGTTTATTTGTGTATGCATGAGTTAAGGGGGAGCTTCCTTGAAGCTTATCTTAATCCATGCATATATAACTCCATGAGTTTTGTCATCATCAAAAAGGGGGAGATTGTTGGCCCAATGGCCTTCCACTCTAGTTTTGATGATGATCAACACTCATGTAGTTATGTTTACTAATATTCTTGTGTTTCTAAGTTCAGATCATTAACAGGATATTAGTTGGTGATTAGCTTCAACAAGATGATTAGAAGCTATTTATGGTGATTCCGGTGCCAAAGCTTAAAGATCATACCTTTGCACTTGGAGGATCACGCGTTTTGGAGCAAGTCTACTTGAAGATGAAGATCGTCAAGAAGACTTAGGTATCCTAGTTTAGATAGAGTTTTAGATCCATTTGTAAAGCTTAGTTAGTTGATATGCTCAAGTGCACAAAACACACACGTTTCATGATTTGGTTTTTGGTTTTCATGAATAATAGATCAAAACAAGTTTACATGTTTTATATGTATAGTAGATGTATTCTAGTTATACATACATGGTTTAACTTGCTAAACAAACTTATTTTGATATCCCTATTCATGTTTTGGAAAAATCAAGTTGATAAAAATACCGGTTTTTGTTTTTGATAAAATTTGCAAGACACAAAAATGAATTGATATGTGATATATTGTCTTGAAATTTTTATCACATGTTTATGTTTTAACATAAAATGATTATAAAACAAGTTTTATGGAATTTTCAGAAATGATAAAAGATTTTTGTAAAATATTTTCCCTAAATTTCTGACCTGGTTTTTGGGCTGACAGGCTGGTCGGTCGACCGTGCCGGTCGACCGCACCAAAGGGCCGGTCGACCGGACGGTCGACCGATGTGCACAGATGTGCACGTCTGTTAAGCACAGAACCGGTCGACCGGGCGGTCGGTCGACCGAGGTGAGAGTCTGCTCTCGGGATTTTTCGGTCGACGGGCCGGTCGACCGCTTGTGCCCAACGGTCACATTTTTGACCGTTGGCGGTCGACCGGGCCGGTCGACCGGTGGCTGTCAGAACTGCCACATCAGCCTAACGCTAGTTTTGTATA
Source organism: Agave tequilana (assembly GCA_038442645.1). Classification (NCBI taxonomy): domain Eukaryota; kingdom Viridiplantae; phylum Streptophyta; class Magnoliopsida; order Asparagales; family Asparagaceae; genus Agave; species Agave tequilana. The sequence goes on from JAVJIF010018469.1 coordinate 85,229, forward strand.
GAGGGGCTATATAAACCCCATCTCTTTGGGGATTTTGGCCAAGTTTTTCAAGAAGAAAAATACCAGTTTCTAAAGTGATTAAAAGAGTTTTAAAAGAGTTTTAAGTGCTAACAAGATTTATTCTTTGTGTTTTTGGGTTTTGGAAAAATCAAAGAAATTGGAATTTGGGATTTTTTGTATTAGCTTTCATTCTTTATCTTTTACAAGAAATTTCCCAAGTGTTTTCTTTGAGTTCTTGTTTTCCAAAACACATTGTTTCCACACTTGAGCTATATCTTCTATCCTAAACTATTAGGATCTTTGCTTTGTGGAAAAAGAAAGAAAGAGAAGTGTTTGAGGTTGTTGTTGTAAACCTCTTGTGTTGTAACCCTCCTTTATTTGTGAATCCCTCTTCGGTAGAGGTGATCGGAGTGGTATTGGTTTGGATCCCTCAAGTGTGAGGTGATTGGGATTGTGTTTGTAAGCCTCTTAGGTAGAGGTGTGTTGTTGGTGACACCTCTAGTGTGAGGTGTTGTGGTTTGTATTGAGAAAGGAGTTCGGTACTCCTTGAGTTGTAGAAATCCTCTTCGGTAGAGGTTCCCTCGGTGGGAGTTGAGATAGTGGAAATCCTACACGGTGGTGTAGGCGGGGATGTAGAGCAAGGTGCTCGAACCTCGAACAAATCTTTGTGTTAGCGTTTATCCATTGTCTCTCTAACCCTTACTCTCTTTACTTTGTGCAAGCATCATTCATTCATTGCATACATATCTTATACATTGCTTGTATTGCCTTGCATTTATTCATATTGCTATTCATTCTTATATGCTTGGCTTGATTGTGTGTATTTTATATTGCTGGATTGCTTGTGTGTGTGTGCCTAACTTATACTCATCCAACAAGAGCTTCACATAGCACCTCAACCCATTTCAAGGGGAATCAAGGGGAGTTAGTCCAGAGCCTCGCAAGGGAATTCGGCTACACTTGTTGTATTGTATTAGTTTGTGCATAATTTGCATTAGCTTCCGCATTTAGCGCACTTAGTTTATATTAAGTCTCTTAGATTAGCACTTACACCTATTCACCCCCCTCTAGGTGTTTTTCAACATCAATACAAGAATCGAGCTACATTTTCTTCTACTCATTTTTACAGTATGTCTTACTTTAATTACTTGCATTGTTCTTTGTTTCCCATGAGTAGCTAAATCGGCTTTCTAGACTCACTACTACTCCTCTCTCTGATCCATCTTCTTTTTGAATGGTTTTCATAAAAAAGACCCAATGAATCATTCGCATGCCTAACTTAAGCCTTTCTTTTTGAAAGTGTTCTTGAAGGCACATGAGGATGGGTTTGGATTTTTAACTTCTACCTCTTTTTAAAACGTTTCTTGAACTTGTTTTTTATCTCATACTTGAACTTCTTGATGATTTAACATTCAACTCAAGACGATTTCTTAAAGAAAAGAATTAACCTTTCTAACAATCTCATGTGTTTTGCTTAAAACTTTCTAGAATCAATCTTAAGTTTTGCCTATGATCAAGTTGAGGCACTAAGATTTTCAATTGAAGAACATGTCATTGAGTAGTAAGATAGTGAGCCCAGATTTTCTTCTTCATTAAAAAACAACAAATCACTTTTTAAACTTTATACAAAATTCTCCTTTTCCAAAGCCTTCTCCAAAGTTGCAATTTCTCTTTTAATCATCTCCCTTCTTTCCATTATCTTTTCAATTAAAAAACGAGCACAATTCTTTGTTACTAAATAAACACCGAAAATCTTTCATCACATTCCTCCTCGTGGACGACCGTTAGCCACAAGCTACACGGTAATTTCTTAACTCTTTGATTTTGATAATCATTAGTCTACTCAAAACAAACTTATCGTCTTACAAATCCAAATGGTGATACGCTCATGATGCCCATCAATGGCAAATACTTAAATAAGTATTATCCTTGATTAAGTTTAATACTACACCTCTGATCATTAAGTGAATATATTTTGACCATCCCATCACCTCAAAGAATTGCACCACGATTTGTCGACATCGAGCGGATCGAACATTGAAGACATTATGATGCATGATGTCAGTATTGAAGAAATAACAAAAATGAAATCTTTTGTTTTAGCCTTGTCACTCCTTGATCAAGTTAACACATCTTTAATCGAAAATATACCTTGACCAATCATGGATTAGGTTGAGATCCAAGATGTTTGGGAGAGCACCAAAATGAATTTGCTCCCTCAAAGGATCGCACCACGATTGGCCGAGATTGAGCCGACCGAACATTGATGACATTATGGTGCATGATGTTAACATTGAAGAAATGACAAAGATGAAATCTTCAGTTTTGACCTCGTTACTCTTCTCTATTGCGGAGATTGAGCTGATCGAATGGTGGGAGATAACAATGCAAATGGCAAAGGAAATTGTCAGGTTTAGTCTTGTCACTCTTCTTGTTGTTGAGATCGAGCCAATCGAACATCAGGAGATTGTGGTGCATGATGTCAACATCGAAGACATGATGAAGGTAAACTATCAGTTTTTGCCTTGTCACTCTTTTCTAGTACATAGACTCGCATCTACTGTAGATTGTCTAAAAATCACTGAGGAAAAGTTATCAGATAGCAGAGTCTATACTTTAGACACGAGGATAATTAAAGCCATTCATGTAACGCCTAGACACAGAGCTCGAAGCCCGCATCTCAGCATCACTATAATGTCAAAATGCGAGGCTCGAAACCTGCGTCTCAATATCACCGCAGTGTCAAAACGCGAGGCTCAAGACCCACGTCCTAGCATCACTGCAATGCCAAGACGCAGAGTTCAAAGCCCGCATCTAGCAAAGCTCGAAGCTTGCATCTAGCAAGCTCGAAGACCACGTCTAGCAAAGCTCGAAGCCCACATTTTTCAACTGCAGAGGAGTCCTGCGTCTCAGTTATAACTGCCCTAATTACCAGGTCAATTACTGCCCACGTAATGAGGAGAGTCAACCCCATTATGGAGGGTTTTTAGGGGCAGTTTCTAAAATCCCCTATAAATAGCTTAGTTTTCTATTGAGGTCTGGTCGGTTGAAATTCATAAGGGAATCGATTATAATTGGTCGGGATTTTCAGCTGAGGAATACCGATAAAGAGTTCAACTCTTCTACACCAACTTGTTGAGTTCAAGTTTTTTCCAAGTCTCTTTGAGATTTCATTAGATAGGAGTTGTGCTACTTCGTCCGTGATCCTAGTTCAAAAGAGCTTGACATTCACCCAGTAAAGAAAAACAAGATTCACTTTTCACCGCTACAAAGAACCAAGCTTTAAACAAAGGGAAGATCCAACCATTCTCCCCTCTATTGTAATCGAATTATTGATCCGTTGTAATTTTCTTTGCAATCAAATAAAGAATTTACATGCTTTTAATTTTTCTGAGAAAATAAGAAATGGTGACTCCGCTGAGGACTACTTCTCCACTGATGAGCAAGTTGTGGTGCAAGATGACATCACCTTCATGGGAAAAAACGGTCGAGTCACTTGTCTTAGAATTCGACCAGGCAAAGTATGAAGAGTCATCTCTTCTGGCTCTAAGAGCTCTAGGGTGGCACAGCAGTACCGTAGGGTCTCCTCGGAGGTCCGCTCTCAAGTCCCTTCAGAGACTTCCCCAAAGATGACCTACGCAAACATCGTAATTTCTGGCCGTGTCGCATGCGTGTCCTACGTCAACGTCTCCACAAGACCCTCGAGGCTAACATCGTTGAAGGTCAATCTTGCCACGCCCTTCCTCTTCCTCAACTTCAGGTTACCGGGGGTTCCCAATAACCTGTGAAGTGTAACCGGAATGCTAAACATCAACAAAGGTAACGCGCACATCAATAACAGATGCAAGAAGCTTGAAAAACCATCTGTCCAGCAGATATAGGATGCGAGGTTCATGCCTGCATCTCTTCTGAATCGCATTAATCGTGTGAAGTCTGTGTTTGGATACCAAAATGTGGATAAGAGGCTCGCATTTCTGAGGCTTCACCTCCTAGACACAACATTCAGCAACACAAGGTCCGCATCTCTTCTCAGAGACACGAGACCCACGTCTTTATGATAGAACGCGGGACTCATAAAGTCTGTGTTTCCTAAGTATCACTAGACAAACGCGACAATCAGCAACGCGAGATCCGCATGTCTTCTCAGCAGAGGCATGAGACCTGCGTTTTAAAATCAAAATGCGAGAGTCGCGTCTGTTCTACAGAAAGCGAGCTCCATATTTCTGAACCTTACATCTCGGAGTTGCAATGCAAGGTTAACATTTGCTTTCTAATGGCTAAGGTCAAAAGGGAGATGAAAAGTCATCGCCCGCAAAGATTTGAGGCTGGTCTCTTCGACCCCCCTCCGACAGATCTAAAGGATTACTTGACAAAGAAGAGTGCTAATCAAATCACTCCACCATGTTGCTGTGAATGGCTCATCACAGCGATGCTGTCTGAATGCCACTGCAGCTCGTATGTAAGCAAACAATCGGTGTTCAAATAGTTATCATCTACGTCAGTCTCTCGATCGGCCAAAAGGAGTCATTCCTGCACAAAGAGAACTTTCTTTGATGCGGAGTACCTGAAGTACTGCGAACATGGTGGGTCCAAGCACTATGCCAAGCAAAAGTAAGAAAAAGCAGCCAATAGTTAGCTCTGACAAATCTAATACTGAACCGGAAGGATTATACCGGCATACTTGCACTCGAACTCGCTGGTGTGGTAGCCTCAGTGGATTATAGTGCCCTAGCCCGAGACATTAAAGTAAATGAGTCATATTCTACCATCACAGGGACTCTTCTATAGAGAAAGAAGCCTGCGCGAATATGGCAAGCACTCTTGAAGAAATGGCCAAGCGTTTGAGCAGCAAGCCCAGACCCAGAGGGAGCAACTCGATATGATTCGTGCTCAACAAGAATCTATCAACAACCTCAAGCAGATGCTTTTGCAATTGCTTGAGGACAAAAAAAAGAAGCATAAGACCAAGACTCCTTTCAAGATGTCCCAAGGCAAATGGAAGGAAGGGGAATGCTCATCTTCTATATATACTGAGGAGGAGAAGCAATCCCAAACCTTCGTCCAAAGAAGAAGGCAACTCAAAAAATACAAGTACTCATTCCAAAAGAATGAGTAAACTAGAATAGCATCTCGACGCCCTCACTAATCAAAAGGCCTCCAAGAAGCAGGAGTGGTCCACCCATACCCGACTGAGTGGGATCTTGTCCTGTACCCTCCTAAATTCAAAGCTCCGACCATACAGGCCTTCAACGGTAAGAGGTCACCGAACTAGCACATAGACTACTTCAATCTCAGACAGGGAATGTAATATCAAATGATGCTATCCTGACATGTTTGTTCATTAGCACCCTAAAAAGAATCGCTTTCGAATGGTTCATGAAGCTCCCAGAAGGCTCCATCAAGAACTGGGTGATCTGGAGAAGCTTTTCCTTACACGCTTCTTCGAAGACAACTTGGAGATTCCCATGCCAACTCTCCTAGCAATAAGGCAACGAAAAGGAGAGTCAGTTAAAGTATTTGTAGAGAGATTTCAGAATATAGCACTCCCAATGTCCTAGCGGTGTACCCAGGCCACCTTGGTGGAAACATGCCGTCATAATTTGCAAACCTCACTTCTAGCTCAGATAGGAGTAGCTGAAAGCCTACTTAAAAAAAGTTAGTCCAGCAAGGCGAACATGAAAAAGAGATTGTTGCTAGGGTTAGGCAGAAGAAAACAAGCCCAAACTCAAAAAGCTGGCAAGGCGCATGCCAGAAGCATCTTTTCAAGCTAAAAGGAAGGACACACTAGCGACAGAGACAAAGTCTCCCTCTAAGCCCCAGCCGCTAGAGGGGGTAGTTCTTCAAGTCAGGCTCGCGCAAACAAGTAATACTTCTTCAAGGATGAGCATGTCAATTCGTTGTTCAAATTACTCAACAAGAATAACAGACTAAAGCTTCTTAATGTTAGATGTCCCAAGGAGGTCGGCAAGACCAACAATCCCAACTACTACTTATACCACAGGATGTTGGGGCACCCTACCAAGAATTGTTACATCTTCAAAAACATCCTCCAAGTTTTGATTGATGCAGAGATGCTCAAGCTCTGCCCGCAGCAAAAGAAAGTGACAGCTAACATGATGTCATTTCTTTAGTTCGGGATACAGCCTCCAACACCGGTCAGAGTAGTTTCTATCCCAAAAGAGGAACTAAGGGTACTCAATATAGATCCACACCACCAGTGGGAGAAAGATATCGTACCTATTCCCACTCCTCAGGGAGAGACCATATGGGTTCATCTTGACCTCGTGGATGGCTAGTAGTGGACTACTGTTACCAACAGAAGTCCAAGAGCAAAGCAAAAGCTTTGCATTGCAACGTGGTAGTGCTTTCTCCCGGAAAGAAAAAATGAATATTCCCTCACTATTTGACTCAGAAGAGGAGAATCATCCTTGCTATAGAACCAAATACGCTGCTTGTAGCAGTATTTGATGGGAAAAATTGAAAGCGTGTAAATTCTTTATTTGACTATAAAGAAAGTTACAATAATCTCAAAACCTTCGATTATAAGAGGAGAAAGATATCAAGCCCAAATCTTCCCTTTGTTTAGTGTCGGGTTCTTGATGTGACGGTGGAAAGTAAATCTTGTTTCTGTTGACCAGGTGAGCATCACAGTCTTCTGGGAATCTTCTCTTCAGACTATGGACGGAGTAACACAACTCCTGTCCAATGAAATCTCAAAGAGATTTGAGGCAAGAATAAACTTGTACTTAGCAAGTTGTTAGAAGAGTTTAACTCTTAAGTATTTCTTAGCTAGAAGCTCTAATCAAGATTCTCAAAAATTTCCTTCTTCAGTAGCAAACTGAGCTATTTATAGGGGTCTCAGGGGTAAAACTGTCTCCTAAAAACTCTCCATAATGGGGGTTAACTCCCTCATTACGTGGGCAGTAATTGACCCAGTAATGAGGGCAGTTATAACCGAGATGCAATCACCTGGTTTTAGTGTTTTGATAATCACAAAACATATATAGTTATTTGTATTAATCAAGTTTAAGTGTTTAAGATCATTTCAGGATTCTAAGAATTCAAGAAGTTTCTTCCCCAAAGGAAGGTGGTGTTGACTCTAGATGACTCAAATACGGGATCAAGAGTTCAAGTAACTCAACGATACAAATGAAAAAGCCCAATTGAAGATCTTGTAGTCACCTAGACCCTTGTAAGATTTTAGCATGTTAAAGAGTAAGGAAATGATATGCTCAAGAAGTTACACATACAAAAGACACTTTTAAAAAAATACAAGTTTTGGGTCGTATTGGTTTTGTTGTATGTTTGATTAATATACATGTTTCATAAATTTTTCAAATTTTTATATCAAGTTTAGAACATGTATTTTATCTCCTTACTATGCTACATAACCCTCAAACCCATGCAAAATATTTAAAATATTTTCAAGTTAAAAAAATCTGTTTAAATTTTATTTCAGGCCATAACGGTCGACCGGGCGGTCGACCGTAGCTGTTTCAGGTCAACCGGTCAACTGGCCGGTCTACAAGGCCTTTTTGCTGTGGGCGTGCACGCTGTGCATGTTGTCGGTCGACCAGCGCCGGCCGGTCGACAGGGCCTTTTGGCCGTCGGCGTGCACGCTGTGCACGTTTGACGGTCGACCAGGCCAGTCGACCGACCAGGCCGGTCGACCGACTACATGATACTTGCTCTCGGTTTGTGCCGGTCGACCGACCCGATCGACCGGCAGTTCAAAGTTCTATTTTTAAATTCCCCTATGGTCGACCGGGAAGTCGACTGAAGCCAACGGCTATTGGCCAAGTGGCGTGCCGGTTGACCGTCAGACGTCAAGACTGGCACCAACAGCTCTATTTTGGATCTGTTTTATTTTTTATGGGTTCCAATGGCTATTTCTTATTTCCAAGTGGTTAAAAAACCCCTAATGACCTAGTGTCACTTATGAATGGCATTTATCCTTTGCTTATAAATAGAAGTCATGGGTCTTTGATTTTCAATAGGAAAAATATTCAAGTTTCAAGTGTTTTCAAAGAAGAAGTGTTTCATTGCTTTCCATTTTCAAAATTCTTTCTGTTGCAAAATTTTTCAGTTGGTTTCAAGTCTTCTAAATCTTTACTACTGAAAATTTTCTCACTTTACTTTTGAGCCTAAAATCATACTCCACTCTATAAGTTGTAAGAGAGTGTTTGTGGTCTTTCTAGATCACCAAGTGACTTGTATTCTATGGAGTTTCCTCTTGTGTGGAGGATAGTATTGTTGGAGTTGGGTACTCTGGTCTTGAGTAGACCAATTGTAATCCCTTGGGTGTAAGGTTCCTATGTGGAAGTTCCCTTTTTGGATTTAGTGAAAATCCTTCATAGTGGTGAAGGCAGGGACGTAGAGCAGTAGCTCGAACCTCGAAACAAATTCTCTTGTTTTTGTGATTAATTTCTTCTTACTCTTATTGCTTTACATTCCTATACTTATGTTACAATTGTCTTGTTTTCATATTGCATTCATTTCATCTACTTATATTTTCGGTCTATACTCATATGAACAAGGAAGCAATTAAGCACCTCAACTCATCATCTAGAGGAATCAAAAAGGAGAAGTTCTAGAGCCCTTCACCGAAATTTGGCTTTAATTTCCTGTTTTGAGTGACCGCTTGCATCTTAGCTAATTTTTTTAAAAATGCATTTGATTAAGATAACACCTATTCACCCCCCTTTAGGTGTTTTTCAATTGGTATCAGAGCTTTGGTCTCTAGTTTCTTGTTTAACAACCTTAGAGAGATCCTTAATTGCTAATCATCTTTTTCATATTTTAACCTCATACACTTTAGTAAATATGGCCGAAGGTATTAAGACCCCACCCAAGTTTGATGGCCTTAAACTTTCCATATGGAAGATTAAGATGACCGTATTTTTGCAATCCTTAGGAAGCGGGTTGCAAAGGCGGTGACTAAACCCTTTAGCGCACCCCTTGGCATCAGGACATTTGGTCTGATATTGCTACGAAAGAGTTTGACGCTAATGCTAGGCGCACTATGCCTTACTTCAAGCTCTTAATGATAATGACATTGCTAGAGTCATATACTGTAAATCCGCATATGAGATTTGGACTCACCTTTTAGTCACTCATGAGGGAACATCACAAGTAAAGAGGGATAAAAATGACCTTTTACGTCACCAATATGGAAACTTTACCATGCAGAAAAAGAGTCCATTGATGATATGGTTAAAAAATTTACAAAAATAACTAATGGTCTTGCTTCTTTAGGTGACGGCATTGACAACGATCAAAAGGTGAGGAAGATCATTCATGCACTCCCACCATCTTGGGAAGTCAAAACTATAACCTTGAAGGAGCTCAACGACAAGGAGGAAATGGAGCTCATTGGTCTTATTGGGAACCTTAAGACCCATGAGATGGAAAGAAAGGCTGGAGAAGAGATGGCTCCTCTAACGAAGAAAGCAATCACTTTCAAAAGCTCTTCGACCTACCCCGACGAAGATGATGAAGAAGAGGATGATGAAGATCTCTCTCTTCTTGTGAAGAATGTTCGGAGAATGTACAACAAAGCAAAATTTCAAAATAGAAGAAGATGACAAGGAAAGGAAGAAAAGATCATTTGTTTCAATTGTCGGATGTCAGGGCACATCGTTGCAGAGTGTCTAGAAATTAAGAGCAAACCTTTCACCTCCAAGAAACCATACAAGAAAAAGGCTTTAAAGGCAACATGGGATTCGGAGAGTGAATCCGACGAAGAAGTTGAGACGGCCCACATATACTTCATGGCAAATGATAACACAAATAAAGTAACCCCTGAATCATCTATTGACGATTGTGAATTATCTATGAATGAATTAGGAGAAGCTTTTGAAGAATTATCTCATAATTATGATTTTCTTAAAAAGAAATATTTAAAAATGAAAAAGGAAAATGAAACTCTTAACCACAAAATTCTCATACTCACGAAAGAAAAGGATGATTTGTTTTATACTCTCACTTCTACTCAAAATGATTTTGATTCTTATAAGATTCTTGTAAAGCTAAATTTCATAGATAAAGACAAAATTTCTATGCTAAAGAATAAAATTAACTCTTTAGGAGAAGTTTTAAAGAAATGTGAATTTGACAAATCTAGATTGAAATATATCCCAAAGAAACAAACTCATGCTACACACACTCATACTTATAAGTCTCAACATTTGCACTCACATTATTCTAAACACACCACACAAACCAACATGTTCACACTCCACACACTCATCATGCATTCATGTATGATAAAATTTATGCATGCACTTATTGTGGCCGAAAGGGTCACTTAGCTAAATTTTATTTTGATAGAATAAATGCCTCAAATAATCATGTTTGGGTTGTAATGCTAACATTAAAGGACCCAAGAAAATCTGGGTACCAAAGTCAACCAATATGTTATATGATGTAGGTACACTCCCAAGCTCAAAGATGTAGGGAGCGATGGTATCTTGATAGTGGTGGCTCAAGGACACATGACATGGGATATCAACAACTTTGCAACCCTATCAAGATACCATGAAGGTGGCACCGTCACCTTCGGAGATTGACTCCAAAGGAAAGATTGTGGGTATAGGTAACATTAAACTTGGTTCATGTCCTATGATTGAGAATGTTGCTTTAATTGATGGCCTCAAGCATAATCTCTTGAGTGTTAGTCAACTTTGTGATAAAGATTTTAATGTGATTTTTGATGACTTATTTTGTAATGTATTTGATAGACAAACTAATGCATGTATACTTTCCGAATTTCTTGAAAATAATGTATACATGATTGACACGTCTAATATGCAATGCAATGCAACATGTTTGAATGCCTTCAATGATGACTATTGGTTGTGGCATAGGAGACTAGGCCATATTTCTTTTGACCATCTATCTAGAATAAACAACAAGGAAGTGGTAAAAGGTATTCCTTATTTGAAATTTGAAAAGGATCGCATTTGTGATGCTTGCCAACTTGGAAAACAAACCAAGTCCTCTTTCAAATCCATCAAGGATATCATGACATCACGACCCTTCGAATTAATTCATATGGATTTGTTTGGTCCTATTAAAACCATGAGTCTAAGTGGGAATCGTTTGCTTTTGAATTGGTTGATGATTTTTCTCGTTTACTTCGGTTTTCTTTTTAGAACATAAAAATCAAGCCTTATCACATTTTCAAATGTTTAGGAAAAGAGTTGAAAAGAAAAAAAAATTCTTCAATTTTATGAATAAAGAGTGATAGAGGTGGTGAATTCAATAGCCAATCCTTTGTCACTTACTGCGAAGAACATGGAATTAAACGTGAATTATCTTGTCCTAGAACTCCACAACAAAATGGAGTAGTTGAGAGGAAAAATCGAACACTATAAGAGATGGCTAGGACTATGATAAATGAATACGGTCTCCCTCAATACCTATGGGCCGAGGCAATAAACACATCTTGTTACATATCAAATAGGTTTTCTTTTGCAAAAATAATTCTAAAACTTCTTTCGAAATTTACTATTCAAGAAAACCAAATGTTTTTTATTTTAAAGTTTTTGGTTCTAAATATTTTGTTTAAATATTAAAGATAATTTAGGTAAGTTTGATGCAAAATCTTATGAAGCTATTTTGTCGGTTACTCTAAACACTAGTAAAGCCTATAGAGTCTTTAATAAATCTACAATGACTATTGAAGAACCTATACATGTAAAGTTTGAGAAATCTAATATTTTTGTTGAGAATGTTGAAGAAATAGATACCTAGGTGAAGATATGGAGAGGATAACCTAAAGGATTCACCTATACAAGAAGACAAGCCAAAGATTGATGTGCAAAGTGAAGTTCAAGAAGTTGAAGTAGAGCCACCACAACCACTTCCAAAGGATTGGAGATTCACTCCACATCATCCTAAGGATCTCATTATAGGTGATGTATTAAAGGGGGTAACTACTCATTCCAAGCTCCATGATCTTTGCGGCCATAATGCTTTATTTCTCATTTTGAACCAAAGAACATCCTCGAAGCTGAGGGCGACCCATATTGGTTGCTTTCTATGCAAGAGGAGCTCAATCAATTTGAGCGCAACCAAGTTTGGCATCTTGTCCCTAGACCACATGATAGACCAACAAATGGCACTAAATAGATTGGAACAATTTAGATAAGTCGAACAATGTTGTTAGGAATAAAGCTAGGTTAGTGGCCCAAGGTTACACCCAAATTGAAGGTAGCGATTTTGAGGAAACCTTTGCACCCGTAGTACGGCTTGAAGCCATACAGATAACACGTGTTTTTGCTTCCTATAAGATTTCAAACTTTTTCAAATGGATGTCAAAAGTGCATTTTTAAATGGGTTTATTGAAGAGGAGGTGTACCCCTCGAGTTTGTTGATCCTACACATCCGAATTTTACTTTCAAACTAGACAAAGCTTTATATGGTTTAAAACAAGTTCCTAGAGCTTGGTATGAAAGACTTTCATCATTTCTTATTTCTAATGGTTTTGTTAAAGAAACAATAGATACCACTTTGTTTACTAAACATGTTGAAAATGATATTCTTATTGTTCAAATATATATTGATGATATTATATTTGGATTACTAAAAAAAAACTTTGCAATGATTTTGAATCATGTATGAAAGAGGAATTTGAGATGTCTATGATGGGCGAACTTAATTATTTCCTTGGACTCCAAATCAAGTAAAGGAGTGATGGGATTTTTATAAATCAAACCAAGTATAAGAAGGAACTCATCAAGAAATTTGGGCTTGAAGGGGCTAAGACAAGCAAAACTCCCATGGTTACCACAACAAAACTGACAAGATGAAAAGATATAAATGTAGACATTATACTCTATCGTAGCATGATTGGTAGTTTATTATATTTAACGGCTAGTAGGCCGAATATTATGTTTAGTGCTTGTTTATGTGCTTGATTTCAATCGTGTCCTAAAGAGTCCCATTTGATGTCGGTAAAACGCATTATTAGATATCTTAAGGGCACTATTGGAATGGGTTTGTGGTATCCGAAAATCGGACAATTTTTCATGACGAGTTTTTGAATGCTGACTATGCAGGTTGTAGAGTGGATAGGAGAGTACTAGTGAAACCGTCAGTTTCTAGGAAATTGCCTTGTTTCATGATCTTTCAAGAAGCAAAATTTTATAGCCCTCTCAACCGCCGAGTTGGAGTATGTTGCAGCCGGGGCTTGTTGTGCTCAAGTCCTTTAGATGAAACATACTCTCCTTGACTATGATTTGCATTATGACCATATTAAAATAATTTGTGATAATACTAGTACTATTCATATGACTAAAAATACAAATTAATATAGTAAGACAAAGCACATTGAAATTCAATATCACTTTCTTAGAGATTATTATGAGAAAGGTGATATTAAAATTGATTATGTTTCCACTGATTTTCAACTTGCGAGTTTTTTACTAAACTACTAGATTATAATAGATTTTTATTTATTTGTGGTGAATTAAATATTTGTATTATGGATTCATGAGAATTTTGCAACTACTCTTTAAAATGTTTTGTTGGCTTAACCCTTTTTGATGCATGACGAAAGGGGGGAGAAATACTTTTGAGTTATTATTTCTTTTTCATGCATACTTTTCAATTTGTTTTTGTTATAATTGGTAACGTTCACTTTATTTGTAAAGAACATATTCTTTTCTTATACTTGATAGATAGCATGATTTGAGGGTGAGCTTTTTCAAGCTCCTTTCACATTTTTTGTTTAAATAACTCATATGTTTTGTCATCATCAAAAAGAGGAGATTGTTGGCTCAAGGTTACAATCACCCGGTTTTAGAGTTTTGATGATCACAAAACATATATAGTTATTTGTACTAATCAAATTTAAGTGTTTAAGATCATTTCAGGGTTCTAAGGATTTAAGAAGTTTCTTCCCCTAAAGGAAGGTGGTGTTGACTCAAGATGGCTCAAATATGGGATCAAGAATTCAGGTAACTCAACGACGCAAATGGAAAAGGCCGATTGAAGATCTTGTAGTCACCTAGACCCTTGTAAGATTTTATCATGTTAAAGAGTAAGGATATGATGTGCTCAAGAAGTTACACATACAAAAAGACACTTTTCAAAAATATAAGTTTTGGGTAATATTGGTTTTGTTGCATGTTTGGTTAAATACATGTTCATAAATTTTTCAAATTTTTATATCAAGTTTAGAACATATATTTTATCTTTTGTACTATGCTACATAACCCTCAAACCCATGAAAAATAATTTAAAAATATTTCCAAGTTCAAAAATCAGTTTAAATTCTATTTCAGGCCATAACGTCGACCAGGTGGTCGACCGTAGCTGTTTCAGACCAACACAGTCGACCGCTCGGTCGATCGGCCAGTCGACTGGGCCTTTTGGCCGTGGGCGTGCATGCTGTGCACGTTTGTCAGTCGACCGGGCCAGTCGACCGTCAACCCCTGTGGTCGACCGACCGGTCGATCGACTGCATGACACTTGCTCTCGGTTTGTGCCAGTCGACCGACCCGGTCGACCGGCAGTTCAAATTCTCTTTTAAATTGCCCTACGGTCGACCAGGCGGTCGACCGGAGCCAACGGCTATTTGCCAAGTGGCATGCCGGTCGATCGGCAGACGTCCAGACTGGCACCAACGGCTCTATTTTGGATCTGTTTTGTTATTATGGGTTCCAACCGCTATTTCGTGTTTCCAAGTTGTAAACTCACCCCTAATGATCTAGTATCACTTATGAATGGTATTTATCCTTTGCCTATAAATAGAGGTCATGGCTCTTTGGTTTTCAATAAGAAAAATATCTAAGTTTCAAGTGTATTTAAGAGAGAAGTGTTTCATTGCTTTCCATTTTCAAAGTTCTTTCTATTGCAAAATTTTCAGTTGGTTTTCAAGTCTTCTAAATCTTTATTACTGAAAATTTTCTCTCACTTTACTTCTTGAGCCTAAATAAATCTCCACTCTATAAGAAGTTGTAAGAGAGTGTTTGTGGTCTTCCTAGATCACCAAGTGACTTGTATTCCATTAAGTTGTGGTTCCTCTCGTGTGGTGGATAGTATTGCTGGAGTTGGGTACTTTGGTTTTGAGTAGACCAATTGAAATCCCTTGGTGTAAGGTTCCTGTGTGAAAATTCCCTTTGTGGATTTAGTATAATCCTTCATAGTGGTGAAGGCAGGGATGTAGAGTAGTGGCTTGAACCTCGAAACAAATTCTCTGTGTTTACGATTGATTTCTTCTTGCTCTTTATTGCTTTACATTCCTATACTTGTGATACTATTTGTCTTGTTTCCATATTGCATTCATTTCTTCTACTTGCATTTTTGGTCTATACTCATATGAACAAGGACGCAATTAAGCACCTCAACTCATCATCTAGAGGAATCAAAAAGGAGAAGTTCTAGAGCCCTTCACCAGGAATTCAGTTTTAATTTCTTATTTTGAGTGACCGCTTATATCATACATCTTAACTAGTTTTTCAAAAGTGCAATTGATTAGCATTACCCCTATTCAACCCCCCTCTAGGTGTTTTTCAATTTATAGGGATCTCAGGGGTAAAATTGTCCCCTAAAAACTCTCCATAATGGGAGTTAACTCCCTCATTACGTGGGTAGTAATTGACTCAGTAATGAGGACAGTTATAACCGAGATACGGGTTTCGAGCCTCGTATTTTGCCGTTGAGGTAATGCTTGAGAAATGCGAGCTTCAAGTTCTACGTCAAGCTTCATGTGAGACGAGGGCTTCAGGCTCTGCGTCTTAGTACTGCAGTGATGCTGAGGCGCGGCTCTCAAGCTCTACGTCTAGGTCATTGCAGTGAAGTAGAGACCGGGGTTTTGACCCTTGTATCTTGGTACTGTGGTATTAGTGGCTATGACTAGCATTGCGTCTGGAGTTTGACCTGCTTCTGATGACTTGTCCTCAGTGATTTTTGGACAGTCTACAGAACCCTCTTCAAAATTTTTGATATTCTGTAGTTGACTGGAACGGATTTCGAAAAACTTTAGACTCTGGTTGAATTCATGCTTTTCATGATTGGACCGACAATCATTTGAGATGCTCTGAGCTTGATCTTGTCTGGAATGTGGTCTTCATGAGTGTACTGTAAAAACTCTTTGAAGCCACCAGAGATGATCGTCATGAGTGTCTGGATACGCAGTCCAGACCTCCTCAATGCTTTGAGCTGATTGTTGGTGTACTGTTGAACCGGGGGATAAATAATCGTCTACTTGTGCCAGTGTATTGTTAAACTGATTGCAGAAGTAGAGACTGAATGCAAGTCTTGTAGACACAGAGGTCATATTGCCTTAGGAACATAGACCTCATTTGACGTGGAGGTGCACCTCTCACTTTGCTGAGAGGATGTAGCCTTCGAAGTAGAGACGCGGTCTTTGAAGTGAAGACGCAGCTTTCACTTTGCCAAAGAGACGCGACCTTTGGAGGACGCAGCTTTATTAAACACAGGACCCCCGTTCTAGGCACGTTGCCACGTATCTGGCGGAGTTAAGGGGATGTCTTTCCCTTAACGCGCGAAAATTCGCGTTCGTTCAAGATGCGTTCCATGCGTCGGGCGAAGATTGAGCCTCGAGATATGTGCCGTATATCTCTGCGAATCACTGTGTCTATAAAAAGACAATAGTCTTTTAAGAGTCTCATGAGACTCTTTTCTTCTCCATTGATCCATGTGTTGAGGACTTTCAGAACTTAAGAAAAGCTTTGATCTTTTTTCTTCCTTCTCTCGTCTTCGATATAGAATTCATGGTCGAAATGGCCCGAAAACAAAACCTGTGGCTTCATCGTCGAGCGTTGTTGCTCCAGAGGTGCAAATTGTAAATCACTAGAGGGAGGGTGAATAGGTGATGGCTAATCTAATGGTCACTAAATGCGGAATTAAAAACTATTATGATGCAAACACAAAATCTTAAACTAAACACCACGTATAACACAAGAGTGTAGCCGAATTCCCCATGAAGGGCTCTGACTAACTCCTCAAGATTCCTCTAAATAAGAGTTGAGGTGCCGCGTTGGCTCTCTTGGTTGAATACTAGTGTTAGCAAACAATCCCCAAGCATATATCAATTAAGCACACAATATATCAAGCGTGTAAAGATAAACACACTAGAAGCATGCAAGATATAAACAAGTAAGGGAGAGAGAGAGAAAGAGCAATCGCAAACACGGAGATTTGTTTCGAGCTTCGAGCACCCTTGCTCTACGTCCCCACTTCACACTTGAAGGATTTCCACTATAAACCGATCCTATCGGATCACTCGGTGCCGCAACACCTACAAGGAGTTCCCACTAGAACTTTTGGACTCTCTAGTCCCGTACACACCGCAAGCCCACAAGCTCGCCGAGGCGCACCTCAAATAATGAGTTCACACACGAACCCGAAAACACCGCGAACGCACTCGTCCGCCTCCTTAAAGAATAAAGTAGAACTTTGGTGATCACAACTCTTTGATCACCTAAAATCCTCTTCACAACAAATCCCTATAGGTAGATATAGCAATGGATGGCTCAAGTGTTGTGTGAGAAAACAAAGATTGAAATGGTGGAGGAAAACTCAAGAAAATCACTTAAACCACTCTTAATAAAATCCCTTTTGACAGGAAATATTAGCTCTCAATTTGGGAGAAACTCTTTTAATGAAGTAGGAAAAACTAGCTCAAAACCCACTAAAAAACTTGTAGAAAACAACCCCCAAATGCCCCAATTTATAGAGTTAGAAAACTAGCCATTGGGAGCCAGATGGCCTGCGGTCGACCGCCCGGTCGACCGCCAACGGTCAGATTTTTGACCGTTGGGGCAGCGGTCGACCGGCCCAGTCGACCGAACCTCTGGAACAGAGAGCAGACTCTCTGCCGGTCGACCGTCCCAGTCGACCGAGGATTTCCAGAGAGCAAAACTCTTTGGACAGTCGATCGTCCGGTCGACCGGCCTTCCGCCAGAAA
>JAVJIF010018470.1:0-66914 GCA_038442645.1 Agave tequilana
CTTGTTATCAATGATTAAGTTTGGAATCATATTTTGTCTATTGATAGTGTTAGTATTATTCTTATCATTATAGATCCACTCATTAAAGAACTTTCATCTAAAGTCTTCTTAGAGCATATTGCTCATATGGGGATGACTAGTCATGATGATATCCTGATTTAGTGGGAGTGAAATTTCATGTAATAGATATTATTTCTAAGTGCACTTTGTATATTTATTGATTCCGATAATAAAATTATAATTGCTTTTCCTAAAGTCTACTTTTGCACATTTGAGTTTGTTGAAGCAGTTAGACTCGTTGGAGTCATAAGGCTAGACTCGTTGGAGTCATAAAGTGTAAACCAGTTGGAATTGTACCTTTTTTATCAGAGGGCATTTCCATGCCACCCGTCCACATTTGATTTATGTCGTTAAGAGTTCTGAAACTTGTGATGTGGAAGATTTTTACCTCGATTATACAGAAGGTAATGACCGTCATGTTCGGTGGCAGAACACTTAATGGACCAATTATTTTGAAACGTGGTTTGTTGGCGGTTAAAGTTTTAATGTCATAAAATTATGCATAATATCTATTCAGTACGACTTGCTTGGCCCAAGTTGGAGATTGTTAAACTTATTATGTTTTAAACTCTAATTTTATTTTGGCTTAATCAAGTTAATTGGTTATTTGCACCCGCCCACTTAACCTAGTTTGTTTGACCCAATAAAGAATTTATCAAGCCTAAATGGTTTGGGTCCTAAATACATTTTCAATTATACTTAGCCATGAGTGTATTTAAATTAAATATGGGACTCATCTACACGTGTGAACTCGTGTTATAAATCAAGGACTTAGATCTATGATGAGCTGAGGTAGGTTTCCTTAATGCTATATATATCATAGGTAGGGTTCCCTCTCCATCACGATGCCCTAATCTCTTTCTTGAAGGCCTTTCCTCTCCTCTGAGCATAAAGAAGAGAACTTTTGGCCGGAGAGAAGAATCCTCTCCCTCAACTCTGGCGTCTTCGAGATCGTGCAACTTTCGGTATCCGTTTCGTATTCGAATCAGGTATACCTAAAACCCTCCTTCTTTTTTATCATGATAAATAGGCTATGCATGTATGAGATCTTGGGCGTGTTTGTTTCGCCGCAAAACGCAAGTCGTAAAACTTCTTTTCCATTTTCCGTTGTTTGTTTCGCTGAAAAACAAGTTGCAAAATACAACTCTTCTTTTCCCACTTGCAGTTGCTACAGTTAAATTTGTGGTCATATAAATTTCACTTTTACACTCATATTTTTCTACTTGCAGTTGCTACAGTTAATTTTGTGGTCATGTAACTCTCACTTGTAGTACACTTAAAGTTCAAAACAGTTACTTGATAATCAATATAAAATTTAATATTTATTAAATATTTAATATTTTAAATAGTGTTCTATTTCTTATTTAATTATTTAATTATTTTATATTTTTAATCTTTAATTTTTATTGTTTTTAATATTGTTTTAATATTTAATATTTACTATTTTAATTTAATATTTTATTTAATACTTTATTATTTTATTAATACTTATTCCATTTTTTATTATTTTATTTAGAGTTAATATTTTATTAATATAACAATATTATACTTTACTATAATTTAATTATTTATTTTTTAATATAAAAATTACTTTATTAATATCATAATATATTTTATTATTATATTAATATTTTATTATGTTGATATTGCATTAATAATTCAGTATAATAATACTATAATGATAATTTATTATTAAATTATAATTATATTTTACTTTGTTAATTTTTTATTTCTATAATATTACAATAATATTATAATAAAATTTATATTATAATAATTTTCAAGTATTTTTAATATTATAATTTTATAACTATATTTTATTATTTTTTTGTATGATTTTTTAATATTTATATTTTATTAGTATATTTAAAATTTATTAAAGTTCTTTAGATTTTCTTAAAATTTTATATTATTTATTTAGTTAATATTTTAGTAATATTTTACTATTTATACTAATATTTTATTAATATTATTGTTATAAATAAAATATTAAGATTATTAATTTTTTATCTCAAATTATTAATACAATTTAATTTGCAATAGTAGATTTAATTTAATAATACTTATAATATTTAAATTACTGCTACAGTTTAATTTTGTGGTCAACGTTTTCACTTACACTTTTACATTATCAACCAAACACCGAAAACACAATATACTTACCATTTACACTTTCACTTTAACTTTATCAACCAAAACCGTAAAACACAATATACTTTTTCCATTTACACTTCACTTTATCAACCAAACACCGTAAAACACAATATATTTTCTCTGCTGCAGTTCACTTTTTCCATTCTCATTTTACGACTTACGACTTGCGACGTTTTGTAACGAAACAACAGGTCCCTTGTATGAAATAAAATTAGATCTAACATTGTAAGCGTTAAATCTTAATATGTCTTATGTGTTGTAGATGCCATTGGAATTTGCAAAAACTTGCACCCCATGAAACATCAAATCATAAGCTGATTGGTGGAACCATTTTTTCTTTTTTAAACTGAATATTTATAAGAAATAAGATCCAAGCGTGAATTACAGGAGAATAAGAAGAGAAATACGACCCGAACTCGGAACAGAAGAGAATAAGATAAGAAACATACAAAGATAAGTAGTAATATAATAATAAACTTATTGAAAGTTGTAATTCTATTTTTTTCTACAAGTGACAGGCGAAGACTGGTAAACTTGTTGCGTACCCATATAGTTAAATGAAAGCATACAACTAGCAAGGAACAATACATTGGATAAAGACCATGGATTATTTGGCTGTGATTGTTTTGATTCTTCCTCTCAAAGCTATCCAAAATCATCAGCCACTTTCTTAATTTAATTTCCCCACCTTTGATCAGTTGTCATATGACTTCCTCTCACTTTCTCCCTTTTGTTCACTCCTGGCATGATGATCTTTGTTATGTGTGGCATGTGATCTCAATTTGGCACCTCAATTTCTCATCATCTAGGGGTGAGCATCGGTCGGTTTGGTTCGGTTTTTGCTAATTTTTACAAATCGAACCGAACCGATTAGACTTTCGATTTTTTTCGGTTAGGTCAATATTTTTTCATCATTTCTTACATTTTTTGATCACCATTATATTATCATTCTTTAATATTCTAATTTCAAATATTCAATACCCAAATTAGAAATAAGAAAACGACCCTAACCTTAATGTGAATTAAAAATTTCATATTCTAAAACTTTTACGCTATATTTTGGGCTCTTATATCAAAACTCACATAATTATTACTAACTTTTAATGGCAAGACTGAAAAAAAAGAACTATATTAATATAAATATTATTCTTAATGTGATGGTGTACTTAACATAACTTTCACATATTCAACATAAAAAAGATGGTATTGCTAGAAGTAATGAGATAAGTTTTCATCATTTTTTTTATTAACTATATGATTCACTAAATTGATTTGGGTGAGGTGATATATAGAGTGAGAGATTCGGTTCGGTTCGGTCGAGTTCGGTTTTTGAAACACAAAACCGAAACCGAACCGAACTAGAGCGGTTCGGTTCGATTCTGAATCGGGTTTCTGTTTTTGGTCGGTTATTTCGGTTATAACCGAACTCTGCTCATCCCTGTCACCATCCAACTACTATTATTATTATTCAACCAACCACCAACCAAGGCTCAAGCCCTTTTTGTTTTGATGCCCAATGTTTAAAAGGAAGAGATATGTCCCCATCCCTCTCCCTCTCTCTCTCTCTCTTCTCTCTCTCCTCTGTCTGAAGAGATAACCCCCCCCCCCCCCCCCCCACCCCCCCCCCCCCCCCCCCCCGCGCGGCAGGAATCTTATCTCCTGCTCCTGCTCACAATGACAACAAATCTCTGCTCTGCTCTGATGATGATGAAGAGAAGAAGCAAAGATTAGATGCTAAGAAAAGAAAGGACCACCAAGCCACATCCTTTCTTTCAAGACCAACGGCCATGATTGACACTGACATGCATGCAAGAAAATCAACAAAGAAAGAAAGAAAAATGCCCACACTACTCAATTTTCTTGTGTGTGGGTTTTTTCCCCATCTCTCTCTCTCTCTCTCTCTCTCTCTCTCTCTCTAGTATATGCATTATGTGGCTACTGTTTGTACCCATAGTGGGGGAGAGGGAGGTAAGGTTGGCCTTTGTCTTTGCCTTGCCTTTATTTTGTGTAGTGTAGGTGAGTAGGTCTTGGGATTGTGACCACATCATGAACTGAGTTGGATATAGTTAGAAACAGCTACCTTCACCATCTCCATTCTTTTTCATTAAAATCTATAAAAAAACTTCTTTGACCTAGTCCTTCTTAGTTAGAGGCAGTGAAATTTGCAGTGAGTAGTTTAATGTGTTTTAACCGTTTGATTGTTTTTTATGAAACCGTGAAATATTAAAATCCAATAAAATATTAAAATCTAATAAAATTTGTTAGCCATATTGTGTTCTTATTTGACAATGATCACTCATTTAAACTATTTATGCACCAACAACTCATATTCTAGTCCTCTTGTGTTTTGATTTAGGTCAAAGCACTTGGGATGAAGGTTGGATGGATCAAATCTCATATTGCAAAATCAAGAAGGAGATGATGAGAAAGATCTGGCTCAAGTCACTTAATTTGTCAAGTCAAATCAATTGGAGTTAGAGTGATGGGGTAAAAATTGCTAAATCCTTTTAAATTATCATGTAAGGTAAGAAGCATTAAGGTAAGATTTTAATTTGACACTAGATTTCATATTTATACTTGTGCATTCATATTTTAATTTGATTTCAAGTATGGTTAGCGGATAGCTTTTAAATCATATTTTAAATTATTGATTTAGGTTTATCAATTTTGATTTTATGCATTTGGGATTTATACAAATTATTTCATATTTTACAAAGATATTAAATGAAATTTAGTTAGTTTGGGGTTATTTGAAATGAATGGCAGCAGACAAGTGATAATGGATCGATCACTAGCACCTAGTGATCGACCCAAAGTTGGCTGAGTGATTGATCCACATTGAACTACCGCCACTCTTTCCGTCACTTCATCCGCTAAAGTTCAGTGCTCTTGGGAAGAGGTCGGATCGACCGTCATTCCGTCCGTCATTCGTCCGCTAATGCCAGAGTTGCCCCCAACTCTCGGGTATGGCTCAGATCGACTGCCCAGCACCCAAGTCCAGTTTTGGCTTTGGTGGAATCAACTGCTAGGTTAATCCAGTTTTTCACAGATTTTGAAAATGTGAGGCAACTTTTAAAAATATCTTTCTATTCTTTATTTGATATCAATATAAGTTAAATCAACGGTACAAAAAGTATTTAACCGCTGGTATTTTCACTTTACCAACGGATCGACAGTTGAATCGTCTGCTGGATTTTACTTTTGAATTTGGTTTTTGTACTTTGTGACAATGGATTAACCAAGCCTTTTGGCGATCGACCAATTGTGCACAGTTTTAAAAAAGAGAGGAGATTGCAAACTTATCTTTTGGGCTGAACTTGTTTTAGCCTAATTTTATCTTTTTCTATCTATAAATACTAGTCTGCTCTATTCTCTTACAAACTTTGGCATTCTAAGACTTCACTCAAAAAATATTCTTGAGCAAATACTTTTTTTAAGAGCTTATTTCTTATTCTTTCAAAATTCAAAAGAGTGATTTTTCTTGTGCTTACAAGTTCTTATACTTGAGATTTAGTCTATACTTTCTACACTTCTATCTCAATCATTTTCAAAGTTTTTTAGATCTAAACTTGCATCTTTATACTCATTCATCTAGATCTATGGTGTCAAGCTAAATCTTGTTCTTGTTTCTTCTTGACATTAGAGTCTCATAGTTGTAATCTTTATTTGATTCTTCTGCTATATTAGTTCTCTGCTTGCTAGAGAACAAACCCTTATTGAGGAATCTTATTGTAAGAAAATCCAACCACTTGGGAAGTGAGTTGGTGCAAGGTCTAAGTTTCTACCCATTAAGCGGCAACATCTATGTTCCTACCGGCAAAGGAAGCAAGTGTAAAGGTCTATATTTTTACCCGAAATGAAGTTAGTTGTAAAAGTTTATACTTCTATCTGGAAAGAAAGCAACCAATTAAAAATGGGTTGAAATCCTAGAGAAAAAGCCTCTAGGTAGTGGAGTAGACCGGTTGGTGGCAGAACCACTATAAATTATGTGTCGACTCTCCATTGCTCTCTGTTTTACTCTCTCTCTCTCTCTCTTACTTATTTTATTGCTATTATATTAATATTGCTTTACTTCTTGTTATAGCTATATTGTTTCATCCAATAAAAATTGGGTATTAATTGTTTAAATTGATTGCAAATCATTTTCACCCTCCCTCCCCCAATCTCCCAACCCCGCCCTCTAGGTTGTGTAGTGGATAAAAATTGACCCTTATCAAGATGGTGATGCGTGTCCAAGTAACGAGCAACCCCTTCGAGACTTTCACGTCATTCAATCTATCCAACAACATTCGCCACTCCAGATCCTCCTGAAGTTTATCCTCTTTCCAAAAGATAGATCATCCCGGAAGATTCTGTCACTCAGACATCCCGAATTTCCCTCCATCCTGGAAACCCCAGAGCCTCTCAATCCAAGCTTCAGCAACAAGTCATCTCCAATCTCTGTCAATAGTTATGCAGCCTAATCCTTTTTCACATTCATAACATGTAATACCCCTCAACACGAGCAGATATGGCCAATAGCAGAATCCTCGACATGCAATCCCAACAAAACAACATCACTGAGTGCTGCTGTTACAAAGTGCAAAATATGCAGATCTTATTCACGATCATCTACCTCCAGTCCAACAGCTTAGTGAACAATAAATAGACCTCTTCACCCAAGGAAAGGGGCCGAACCTTAGAAAATTTGAACTTTGCATACTCCTTTCAAATCATTGTATTTCCTGTAACAAGAAAATTATAGTGAAGTTCTTTTTCCCTTCCTATTGGCCCAAGGGTACAATCAACACTTATGTTTTGATGATTTTAAAATTCATGTAGTTATAAGATACTAATCAAGTTCAAGTGTTTATGAGTATATAGGGTTCAAGAATTAAGATCTCGTTTATTCTTCCTAAAAAAAGGTATTGAAGTGTTCAAATTCATTCAAGCATGTGATTCAAGCTTGAAAGATTAATGCATGAATTTTTGAAGAAATTCACTTGAAGAAGACTTGCAGGTTGTGCAACCAATGTAAGAAATCAGAATGTTTAAATTTAGAGTGTTATATTGATGCTCAAGAAGCCACTCACACACACAAAAAGATTTTTTTTCAAAAATACCTAGTTTTGCAACTTGTTTATCTATACATGTTTTTGATCCATTTTTATCATGATTTTTATCTCTATGTGTCTACATGTTTTTCATGGTTTAAATGATTGACAAAATATTTATAATATATATTTATTATTTCAAAAATCTAAAGGTATATTTAAAAACCAAATTTTGGGATTTTTTGCTTTGCTAGGTCGACCATCTGAGTGTGCAGTGAGTTCTACACAGATCTCGGTCCGGTCGACCGAATATGCACACATATACTATGTATGTGTACACAGAGGATCGGCTGACCGCCTAGTCAATCGACACTCTTGAACTCACATAGCCATTGAGGTTGGTCGACCGCGTGGTCAACCGTTGTAGCTCAACCCAAATGTTAGGAGTTTCTGTATTTGGTGTCAGAGTCGACTGCCCGGTCGACCCTGGCAATGACTACTTTGAGTAGCTATGGTCGGTCGATCGCCAAAGAGCCAGATTGGGCAAAACGGTTAGTTTTCGAATTAAACCAATTTTGTCTTTTCCCAAACGGGCAATTTTCACTTTATTATTTTAACAACTGTTTTATGCCCAGATTAATTCTCTAATAATATTTACCTATTGTCTATAAATATGAGTCATTAGAGAGAATTTCATATCAACTTTTTGTTATAAAGAGAAATCAAGAAAATCAAGAGAAAGTTTTCAAAATTTGTTTGAACAATTTCAAGTTTCAAGAGCTTACATTCCAAATCATTTTCTAAAGTTTAAGCTCTCGAGTTTATTCTTTTCAATTGATCTTTCTCTCACAGAAACTTCTTGAGCCTCAAATTTCATCCTAAATTCTAGGAAGTTATAAAGAGAAAGTTTGTGATCTTTGTGGTCACTAAGTGATTGTATTCTTCATTGGTTTTGTGCTCACCTCCTGTGTAGAGGTTTGAAGATTGGAGTCGGAGCTCCAGGTCTTGTGTAGACCGTTATAGTGATTCATTTGTGTGGATAGTGAAAATACTTCATGCGGTGAAGGCGGGACGTAGACTAAGTTGTTCGAACCTCAAAATAAATTATTTGTGTTTGCGATTGTCATTTCTCTCACTCTTTCTCATACTCTGCATTGCTTATTTGACCTTATTGCTCTTATTGTTCTATATTCTATTTGCTCTACATTGCTTTCATCATTTTTACTTGTCGATTTTGCTCTTTCAAGGAAGAAGACAATTGTGCACCTTAACTCTTATTCAAGAGGAATTAAAAGAAGAAGTTCTATAGCCCTTAATTGGGAATCGGGCGTCACTTTTTTTTTGAGTTGATCATTTTTGTTGTTCATTTTAATTGTTATATTTCACATTTTGATTAGCTAGCACCCATTCATCCCCTCTAGGTGACTTTCAATTGGTATCAGAGTTGGACTCTAGTTTTTGGGTTTAACCACCTTAGAGAGTTCCCTTTTTGCTAATCATTTATTTACTTCAGACACTAGTATCCATGGTCGAAGATATTAAAACTCCACTCAAATTTGATGAACTTAACTTTCCCATATGGAAAGTTAAGATGATCGTATTTTTATAATCCCTAGGTAGCCCGGTGATCGGGAGAAAACCGTGCACAAAAACTATTATTTTGAAAAGTGTGTGCTTTGGCTTCTTCGATACTTCTGTTATAGCATAGTGGCTAAACGGGTCGAATCCACAAGGATGAGAAGCGATAGAATCTTTACTAGTCTATTCACATGTGTGTTAATGGTTCTTCTATATTTTAAAGAATGAAAAGAAAAAAACAAAGAATAGAAAGAGAAAGATATGGTGAAAACAAAGCAGTGGGAAACATAGAAAAGAATGTATATGTGATTTATGTAATTATTTCTAAAACAAAGTAAAAGGAAAGAAAACTCATGGTTACTAACTACTAATGGCTTCACTAACATGTTAACTTCTTAGTCATACTTGTCTCACATGTATCATTGGCCGTCACTAGTCCTTGGTTCAAGAGCTTTACAAAGCATGGCTCATAAGATCATTTTCACATCCAAACTCAACAAGCACGTACAAGCTACACTTAAACCATCAAAACTAACTAGAGTAAATATGGAATAAAGTAATGATAACTTATTAGAGTTAAATGTTAGAATCTATCATCATGAGCCATCAATGGCTCTTGTAAGAGCAAGGCCAAATAGAGGCAATTAGATTCACGTGGATTATCAAAGAAGTTAGCATAGTTAGTGGTTAATAATTAGTTGCCATGAGAAGAAAATTAACTATACATGTAAAAGGAGTTAGAGAGAAGAAAATAAGTAGAGATAAAAAAGAGAACCTTTCATAGAGTGTCACCCTCTATTACAAGCACTCTTACTTTCATCCTATGTACTACTCTCTTTCACAGTACAATGTCTACAAGAAATGAAAAATAAAAAAGGAAGAATAAGAACAACTAACCTAAACTATTCTAAAGAGATGAAACTACCCTAAAAGCTACATACTTCTCAATTCTGCTCAACATTGGGCTTTAGGCAAAATCGGGGGTATCAGGGGGTCATACTGGGCCATACAGGACCACGCGTCAAAGTACGACGCGTGGCTCCGCAACATGGCCACATTTCTGCGGCCATGCTGCGGGCAGAGGCGCGGCGCCAGGGTGTGCAGGGCATGGTCTGAGTATAGTACATGTACAGCCTGCTGGAGCCTTGTTTTCTGCTTCCAAAAGCAACAAAATGGGCTTCCAAAGTCAATGGCTATCTTTATGCTTTAAAAATCACCAAATAAAGGAGATTTTGGGCTTCTTCTTCACCTCATGTCATGGACCTAGAAGCACACAAGAAAGCCATTATTTAGCAGAATTTTATAAAGAATAAGTGTGAAAATGTGGTATGAGATATGCAAATATAGAGACCAATCACACCCCCAAACTTGTCTTTTGTTTGTCCCGAGAAAAACAAAAAAATTAAAAAAATTATTACACCACTTTTGCAGGTGACACGATTACACTGAGCGTATGCAATAAGCCGTTAAACCTCTAGGTTTCTCCTAGAGGAGGAGTTTTATCTCTTGAGTGTTTTCAGCGGATTACACCTGCAAAATCTTTAAAAAAAGAAATCAAATGTTAGTATTTTGAAAACGCGTTTTGAAATAGAGAAAAGTGTTGAAATATTTTTGTAGAAAATTTATGCGATTCAAGGTCATAGGTTGACCAGAAATTATTCTTCCTTAAACTAAGTTTAAATGCAAAATCTTGTTATAAATTAAATGTAAGAATTTAAAATTGAATTGATTCTTTGATCTTTCATAAAACTCTTAGATAATATGCACTTTGTGAATTGTGAAATTTTTTGAGATATCGACTCTAAATTTCATGCCATTTATTTATATCAATTTTTTTCTTTTTTTTTTTTTTTTCTTCCTTAATTTTCTTGGGCTTTCTAGCTTACCCGGGTAGTGAGTCTTTAGCCGGTTACTCTTAAACCTGATGAATTTAGGGCATCAGATGAGAAAACATCCCTCGTGCTTAAGGACTTGAGTAAATAAGGCCACAAAATTAAAGGGGATTATTTTAATTTTATCTACCGTTTTAGGCGTGAATAATCATGCTTCCTGAGGCATAACTACCCAGCTTCAATAAGTGGTTTTATTATCATTATTATACATACATACATTATATATATATATATATATATATATATATAATGGTATTTTTAGTTTTTATTTCAATTTCAAAAAATTGTGTTTGTGTGAAGTGTATATATCTAAGGAAAAAATTCAAGATAAAATTATCTTTTAAATCTTACTTTCTTATCTCAAAATTTAAATAAGATCTATTATTTTGACTCAGTTTAAGAATTCATAATTTTAGATCTTCTTAATTCCTAAGATCCTCTTAATTTTTTAAAAATAAATTAAAACTATTTATCTTATTTCAAAAAGTTTTGTAGCAAAGGGTTTTTATACAAAAGAAAATTTTAAACATTTCCTAAAAAAAAGTGTAAAAGAAAGAAAATTTAAAATAACCTACGTTAGTAAACCCTCCCCCACACTTATCTCATGCATTGTCCTCAATGCATCGTGAATATATATCTGTATGAAACAAATGAAAAAGGGAAGAAAAAAATTACCTTATGGTGGTGGTTCCGGTGGTGGTCTTATTGGCCTACGAAATGTGGCCTAATTCAGAGATTGTGGATCTTACAAGAACCCACCAGTGAGCTCTCTAATACGGCCCAGTAAAAGAATGATTGAGTAAATGGTCTTATTTAAAATATTATCCCCATCCAATTTTCAATTTTCAAAAATAATGCTTGAGTCATTTTGTTCAATACCTTTGTCCAACAGTGAAGTGTGATTTTGAGAGATGATTGATTTAGACTCAGATGGAACAGGAACTAATACCGACTCATGGGTCATATGAAAATTTGGTGGACAGTGGAAGTCAAACATGTTTTGAATTTGTCGCTCGGACTCTTGCACGAATCCATATTCTTTTCCAACAATGATTTTTCTTTTAATAGTTCTGGAAAAGAAATATACAAATTCTGTGGATACGATGAGGCTACCATATTTTCAAGTTATTTTTGGACCTCTATCATTTCTTCCAAACTCCTTTGCAACTCATATTTTTCTGCAATTGGTGGTTTGAAAAAAAAGTATGTGAAACAAAATGTGAGAAAAAAGATGATGGACAAGGTGATTGATAATCTAACTTGGGGGTAGTGAATCCCCACTGACTAAAAAACACCTAGAAGGGGGTGAATAGGTGTTAATGCTAATCTAATGATCTTTTTAAATAAGTATGAGTATATGATGCAAACGGTCACTCAAAACAAGAAATTGAAGCCGAATTCCCCGTAAAGGGCTCTAGAACTTCTCCTCTTTGATTCCTTTAGATTATGAGTTGAGGCGCGTAATTGCTTTCTTGTTGAGATGAGTAAAGACCGGGAAATGTAAGTAATGAAATGGATGCAATAATGAAGTACACACAAGAGATATCACAAGATAGAAATGTAAAGCAATAAAAAGCAATAAGAAAATCAATCGTAAACACAAAGGATTTGTTTCGAGGTTCGAGCCACCGCTCTACGTCCCCGCCTTCACCACCGTGAAGGATTTCCACTATATCCACCGAGGAAATTATAAGAGGTCTGCCGAAGACCGGAGTACCGAACTCCACCAATCCAACCCTCTATACAATGAGGGATCTCAACATAAAGAACAACAAGTAACAAGGTGATCAATAAGGACCACACACTTCTCTTTTATAACTCCTTATAGAATAAGGAAGAATTTTTGGCTCAAGAAGTGTAGAGAAAAATTCAGTTGTAAAATAGCTTGAAAAATAACTGAAAACTAGTAACCAAGAATGCACTTAGAAAATTTAGAGCTTTTGAAAACTTTTTCTTTCTTTTTGGAAACTTGAAAACAAGGGGATTTTTCTTTTATTTTTGCAAGTGACCAATGCCATCTATTTATAGGGATTAGAGGAGATCTAATCATCGTAATAGCTAGCTAAATAGGTTAGGAAATAGCCCCCAAAATTTCAGAGATAGCTGAAACACAAATCACCATCAAATCCCAAAAAGAAAAGTCAGAAAACTAGCCGTTGGGGCCTGCTGGCGGCTGTCGGTCGACCGGGCCGGTCGACCGACAGTCTATTGGCAAACTAGCCGTTGGACTCGGTCGACCGGTCGGTCGACCGGCAGCTAAAGAAAAAATATCTCTTTGTTCTTTCGGTCGACCGGCCCGGTCGACCGACAAAACCCGAGAGCAAAGGGATTTCAGTCGGTCGACCGGTCTGGTCGACCGACAGACGTGCACAAACGTGCACACCCTGACCACAAGGCTCGATCGACCGGTCCGGTTGACCGATCAAGCCTGAAATGGATCCGGTCGACCGTTAGACCTGAAACAGGATTTTTCTAGGAAAATTTTTGAACTTTGAAAAATTTTCAAAATAATTTTGTAAGGCTATATGATAAAGTAGCATGCTATAAAGGTTGGTATACATGATATGAATAAGATGTAAAATTATAAAATAATTTGAGTCATGTATAACCATCAAGACATGCACCTAAATCAAATACCCAAAACAAAAACCGTATTTTTAAAAATGAAGGTGTGTGTGTGTTTTCTTGAGCCAACATATCATAACCTCATTCTTTAACAAACTAATTCTTACAAAGCTTCTAGGCGACTACAAGGTCTTCAAATAAGGGCTTCTTCATGGAATGTGCATAGCTAAAATTCTTGAACCCGAATAGAGTCATCTTGAGTCAAAAGAACCCGAATTGAGTCATCTTTAGGGAAGAATACAACTTGAATCCTTAGAACCCTGAAACATACTTAAACATTAGAAAATGATTAGTACAAATAACTATATATGTTTTGTAATCATCAAAACTCAAAAGTCGGGTGATTGTAACCTTGGGCCAACAATCTCCCTCTTTTTGATGATGACAAAACATATGAGTTATTTAATAAAAATATGGAAAAGAGCTTGGAAGCTCCCCCTCAAATCATGCTATATAAATGAATGGCTATATATAAAAAGTAGAAACTAAGAACTTTGGCATAAGAAAGACATAGGAATTCAAAACATATTGCTCAAAAACTCTTAACTCAAAAACTAACCTTTTATAACTCAAAATCCAAACTCAAAAATTCAAAACTCAAAAATTCAAAACTCAAAACTAACTTGTTATAACTTAAAACTCAAAACTCAAAACTAACTTTTTATAACTTAAAAACTCAAAACTCAAAACTAACTTTTTATAACTTAAAAAAAAAACTCAAAATGCATAATTTGAAACTCCAAAATAAAAATAAGCTAACTTTTTCTCCCCCTTTTTGTCATACATCAAAAAGAGTAAACATAAAAAAAAAACATTTTCTCATGAGTCCATAACACAAACATTTAATTCACCACAAATAAAGAAAAATCTAGCATAGTCTAGTGGTTTTGTAAAAATATCGGCAAGTTGAAAATCGGTAGAAACATAATCAATGTCAATATTACCTTTCTCATAATGATCTCTAAGAAAGTGATACCGAATGTCAATGTGCTTAGTCTTACTATGTTGATTTAAATTTTTAGTCATATAAATAGTACTAGTATTATCACAAAATATTTATGGTCAAAATGCAGTCAAGGAGAGTATGTTTCATTCAAAGAACTTGTGGAAAACAAGCTCCGGCCGCAATATACTCCGCCTCGATGGTTGAGAGGGCTACCGAATTTTGCTTCTTGGAAGACCATGAAACAAGACAATTACCGAGAAATTGACATGTTCCACTTATACTCTTCCTATCCACTCTACAACCCGCATAGTCGGCATCCGAAAAACTCATCATGAAAAATTGTCCGGTCTTCGGATACCACAAACCCATTTCAATTGTACCCTTAAGGTATCTAATAATGCGTTTTACGGCAATCAAATGGGACTCTTTAGGACACGATTGAAATCGAGCACAAAGACATACACAAAACATAATATCCGGCCTACTAATCGTTAAATACAACAAGCTACCAATCATACTACGATAAAGCCTAATGTCTACACTTGTACCTTGTTCATCCTTGTCAAGCTTTGTGTAGTTGCCATGGGAGTTTTGCTTGTCTTAGTCCCTTCAAGCCCAAATCTCTTGATAAGTTCCTTCGTGTACTTGGCTTGATTAATGAAAATCCCATCCTTCCTTTGCTTGATTTGGAGACCAAGGAAATAGTTAAGATCACCCATCATAGACATCTCAAATTTCTCCTTCATGCATGATTCAAAAACTTTGCAAAGATTTTCATTAGTAGAACCAAATATGATATCATCAACATATATTTGAACTATAAGTATATCATTTTCAACATGTTTTGTAAACAAAGTAGTATCTATTTTTTCTTTATTAAAACCATTAGAAATTAGAAATGAAGAAAGTCTTTCATACCAATCCCTAGGGGCTTATTTTAAACCATACAGAGCTTTGTCAAGTTTGAAAACAAAATTCGGATGTGTAGGATCAACAAACCCGGGGGGTTGTTTAACATACATCTCCTCTTCAATAAATCCATTTAAGAAGGCACTTTTTACATCCATTTGAAAAAATTTAAAATCTTTATAAGAAGCAAATATAAGTGTCATCCGTATGGCTTCAAGCCGTGCTACGGGTACAAAGGTTTCCTTAAAATTGATACCTTCGACTTGAGTGTAACTTTGGGCCACTAACCTAGCTTTATTCCTAATAACATTTTCTGACTCATCCAACTTGTTCTTAAAGATCCACTTAGTACCAATTGTTGGTCTATCATGGGGCCTAGGAACAAGATGTCAAACTTGGTTACGCTCGAATTGATTGAGCTCCTCTTGCATGGCTAGCAACCAATATGAGTCGCCCTCGGCTTCGAGGATATTCTTTGGTTCAAAGTGAGAAATAAATGCATAGTGTCCACAAAGATCATGAAGTTTAGAACGAGTAGTTACCCCTTTTGATACTTCACCTATAATAAGATCCTTGGGATGATATGGATTGTATCTCCAATCTTTTGGAAGTGGTTGAGTAGTCTCCACTTCAATTTCTTGAATTTCATTTCCTTGAACCTCAATTTCTTGAGCTTCATTTCCTTCATCATCCTTTGACATGTCTTCAATAGTAGGTGAGTCCTTCACAGTAGTTCTCTCTATGTCTTCATTTAGGAAATCTATTTCTACAACATTCTTAACAAACACATTAGATTCCTCAAACTTTACATGTATAGATTCTTCAATAGTCAAGGATGACTTATTGAAGACTCTATAAGCTTTACTAGTATTAGAGTAACCAACAAAAATTGCTTCATAAGACTTTGCATCAAATTTACCTAAATTATCTTTAGTATTCAAAACAAAATATTTACAACCAAAAACTTTAAAGTATGAAATATTTGGCTTTCTAGAAAAATAGATCTCAAAAGATGTTTTTGAAGTATTTTTGCATAAGAAAACTCCATTTGATATGTAGCAAGATGTGTTAACGGCCTCGGCCCATAGGTAATGAGGGAGACCATATTCATTTATCATTGTCCTAGCCATCTCTTGTAATGTACGATTTTTCCTCTCAACGACTCCATTTTGTTGTGGAGTTGTAATAATGTAAAGTGCAAACATATACGACTCCATATTTACAACCCACTAACTTTACATTTTGGTTTGGTAACTATCTCTAAAAACTCCTACTTTAATTACATGCTTATTCATTTATGATATTTTTAGCATGTTCATTTGTTTTGTGCTTCACGTGGTAAATACTAGTTTAAATGTAGTTTTTATTAAAACTTGGATGTATACTTGTACAAGTAGTGAGCAACAAATTGATTCATATATGTTTGCACTTCATTGTTCATTTGTACTCACTATATGCACATGTATAGCCTAGTTTTGATGATTCTCTCATTTACAATTGTTTTGCCTATTTTCATGTTTTACTTCATGTATATGTATTTTGTATTCAAATCTAATAAATATACATGTATAACCCATGAGTCATTTGCCTTCGTGCAATTTACATTATGGACTTTTTTCATGTTTGGGATATGTATGCATATTGTTAGGATTGGATAAATCATACATATACCTAGAAGTTTATTTTGTTTATAAAAAAAAATTCATGTTGATAAAAAAAGATAATTCATATTTGTTTTTAAGCTTCATTGATTATCTTCATGGAAAATGCTAATTACATGATTTTTGTGCACTCACACTTTATTTTATTTATTCATGACTTTGTTTCATGATTATTTTTGAGCCTTATAGATTTCGAGTGTCACTTCTTGTGTATTTAGTATGCTTCATGGACATATATATTTGGTTTCATATTTTTGAAGGATCTTTAACTAGTTTTCAAAAATTGTCTTTAACTAGTTATTATTCTTCATTTGATTGTATTTTTCGATGAGTTATATACTTGATCTCAATTGATATTTTTTTGTATATACTCATATTTTGTTTTCTATACATGTATGCTTCATAATTTTCATAATATCAATTCATATTGGTATTTTCATTCTCATACATATATATGATTTATTTGTGCTTGAGTTAAAATCGATTTACATATTCAAAGCACACAATTTGTTTATGCTAAGCTTAATTCAAATCTTTATTTTTAATTAATTTCTCAATTGATATTTTAATAAGCTTATGCATTATTTTTAAAATTGATATTTTTATTGATATAAAAAATGAGCAATTATCTTCAATTGGTATCTATTGATTGCAATTGGTATCAAAATAATTTACAATAATTCAATTGGTATCAATATGATTCTATTTTTGATTAAAATTCAAAATTTGTAATGGTTATTTACAATTGATATCTTAAAATTTGAAAGTAAAAACAAAACAATGTTTCCTAAGATATCTCAAAATTTGTTTTATTGAGAAACTCAAATTTTGTTTTTAAATGAGAAAATTAAAAATGTTTTGTTTTGTATTGCCTATATGCAAGGGGAGCTTAACATCTCTTCTACGTATAGATTCATGTTGAGTGTATCTTATATTGAGGAGCTTGACAACTCTTCTTTATGTGGTACACGTGTGTAGGGGGAGCTTCACATCTCCTCTTATGCATTGCATATTATGTGTTATGTGAATTAGAACTTGTCATCCCTCTTTCATGTAATGCAGATATGTAGGGAAGCTAACTTAGCGTCTTCCTCTTCATGAATGTATATCGCATATATCCTTTATTGATTTGTTTAATGTCACCCCTTTTATTGATTTTTGCTTTTGACAAAAAGGGGGAGAACATTTTATTTTTACTTTAACCCCTTTGTTGATAATTGACAAAAAGGGGGAGAAGTATTTGGTATATATGCATGTTTTCCTTACTTTATTCATAAAGGGGGAGAAGGATTTATGTTTATGCATATATGTTTTATTTTACAAATAGGAGAAAAAGAATTTGATGAGTTTTATGCTTGATTGGCATGTTTATCTCCTTGTATTTGCATACATGTTTATGAGTTTTCATTGCATATTTATTATTTATTGTTATGCATGAGTTAACGGGGAGCTTCCTTGAAGCTTTACTTTAATCCATGCATATATAACTTCATGAGTTTTGTCATCATCAAAAAGGGGGAGATTGTTGGCCCAAAGGCCTATCACTCTAGTTTTGATGATGATCAACTCATGTAGTTATAGTACTCATGATCTTGTGTTTATTTAGTTTCAGATTTGTGATCAAGATCTTAGTAGGTGTGTAGCTGCAACAAAGGATTTAAAGTCAAATTTTGGAGCTAGCACGGTTTGATTCAAGAGCTTGTGCCTCAAGACCACATCAAGTACTCAAGAGGAGTCTAGCTTTATGGATCGTGTTTGGACCAAGTTAAGAAGATGTGAAGACTTCAAGTGAAGATCTTCAAGATCAAGACTTGTGTCTAGGTTTATTTTTATAAGATTTTGTTTTTAGATAAAATGTAAAGGATAGAATAGTTGGTGGATTGCTCAAGTATATCTTACACACACACTCTTGATTTAGATAAGTTTTCATAAAAGAATTTATATTTTGGAAAAATACAAAAGAGTTTTCTTTTAGAAAAATACCGGTTTGGTTTTTGGAATTCAAAGTTTATATGTTTTAACCAAAACTAAATTTAGAGCTTAAATGTCAAAAACATAGATATTTCACCATGTATGTGTAGTGGATCATTTCCATACACTCTATGCTTTAAAAGAGTTTAAAATATCTTGTTTTTGTATTTGGAGAAGTTTTGAAAAAATCAATTTTGAAAAAATACAGTTTTCGTTTCCATGTATGTGTAGTGGATCATTTCCATACACTTTATGCTTTAAAAGAGTTTAAAATATCTTGTTTTTGTATTTGGAGAAGTTTTGGAAAAACCAATTTGGGAAAATACAGTTTTTATTTTTTAGCCAAAATTTTCAAGTTACAAAATATAGTTCAAATTGTTTGTAACATGTCTTGATTTTGTTCAAGCATGTTTGATTATCAAAGTATAATATTAAAACTATTTTTGTAGATTTTTCATGATTTTATGGGATTTATTTAAGAAATAAAAACCAAGTTTTTTAATCCCAAAACTGACCTGTCTGGCTTCTGTCGGTCGACCGGACCGGTCGACTGAGCTTGAAGTCGGTCGACCGGGCCGGTCGACCGACGTGCACAGAACGTGCACGCCAGGACTGCTGGAGGCCCGGTCGACCGACCCGGTCGACCGCAGAGAGCTTCTGCTCTCTGGAAAGCCCCGGTCGACCGGGCCAGTCGCCTGGCAGAGAGCTCTGCTCTCTGTTCCAGTGCCACGGTCGACCGGCCGGTCGACCGCTGGCTCAACGGTCAGAATTCTGACCGTTGGCCGGTCGACTGGGCGGTCGACCGACAGGCCAACCTGGCTCCCAACGGCTAGTTTTTCTAACTCTATAAATTGGGACTTTTGGGGGCTGTTTTCTACAAGATTTAGAAGAACTTTTTTGGGCTAGTTTTTCCTACTCATTTCAGTGGTTATATCCACAAGTTTTAGAGCCAATATTTCTAAATCAAAAGAGAGTTTATCAAGAGTGTTTCAAAAGAGATTTTCTTATGTTTTTCACCATAGATTCAATCCTTGTTTTCTCACACAATACTTGAGCTATCCATTGCTATATCTACCTATAGGGATATTTGTTGTGAGAGGATTTTAGGTGATCAAAGTGTTGTGATCACCAAAGTTCCTTTCTTGTACTTTGAGGAGGCGGATGGTTGTGTTCGCATTGTTTCGAGTTCGTGTGTGAACTCGGTGTTTGAGGTACGGCCTCGGCGAGCTTGTGGACTTGTGGTGTGTACGGGACAAGAGAGTCCAAGAGTTCTAGTGAGAACTCCTTGTAGGTGTTGCGGCACCGAGTGATCCGGTGGGATCGGTTTATAGTGGAAATCCTTCAAGTGTGAAGGCAGGGACGTAGAGTAAGTGTGCTCGAACCTCAAAACAAATCTCCCGTGTTTGTGATTGCTCTCTCTCTATCTCTTACTTGTCTATATCTTGCATGCTCTTATTGCTTTTATCTTTATATGCTTGATATACATTGTGTGCTCATATTGTATATGCTTGGGGATTGTTTGCTAACACTAGTATTCAACCAAGAGAGCCAACGCGGCACCTCAACTCTTATTTAGAGGAATCTTGAGGAGTTAGTCCAGAGCCCTTCACGGGAAATTCGACTACACTCTTGTGTTATACTTGGTGTTTAGTTTAATAAGTTTTTAATTCCGCATTTAGTGACTATTAGATTAGCCATCACCTATTCACCCCCCTCTAGGCGACTTTACAAAAACACCTCAAGGACTTAAGGACTCAGCAAACAAGGCCAAAGAACTAAAGATTTTATTATATGGATCACTTTTAGGCGTGAATACTTATACTTTATGAGGCATAAATACCCAGCTTAATTAGAGGATTTTTGATATAAATACATATATTTTTCTTTTTTCTTTTTATATAAAGCATAAAAATCTTTGTTTTTAAACCCTAAGTGTGTAAGTATATAAAGCATACATATTTCATCAAGGTAAAAATCAAAACTAAATTACTTTTTCAAAATTTCTTTCTAACTTTAGAAATCAATCAAATAATCTTATTTCGGCCAAGTATAAGAAATTCTAATTATGATTCTCCTATTCCTTAGAAATGACTTAATTTCTTATAAAAAATATGTCAAAATATTGCTCTCTTTTCAAAGAGTTTTTTTTAAGATAGAAAAATATTAATTTTTTTATTTTAAATAAAAGAAAAACCTATGTTATATTAGAACCCTCCCCCACACCTATCTCATGCATTATCCTCAATGTATGAATGAATGCATAAATGCATGAAAAAGAAAAAAGGGAAGAAAAATATTACCTTAAGGTGGTGGTTCCGGTGGTGGTCGGATTGGGTCAAGCGTTACTACCCAATCAAGATAATGTGGTAGTTCATGAAACCCACTTTATTGACCTCTTTTCTATGTACATAATTACAATCTCCAATATGAATAGGATCATGAAATATTCTATCATGAACTTATTCTCTTTACATGACCAGTCCTGAAAAATCATCACTGAGTCATTATGGTCAATACCTATGTCCAACAAAAGAATGTGACTTGGTGGACTAATTGACTTGGATTTAAGAGTGATAGGTTCGAGAACCATTACGAACTCAGAAAAATCAACTTTGGGTTCGAGAGTCTATTTTGTCCTCAAGAACAAGGATATGGTGGATCATCATCATTTCAAGGACCATCTTCTAATAATCAATTTCATAAGGGAAATCAATTCAATGCAACACCATCTGTCCCTCCATATGTCCCTCCCAATCAAAGAAAACCATCTTTAGAGGACATCTCCAACAATTCATGCAGAGCCCCAACTAATAACTAATCAAACTCAAGCCCAAATGTGTCACAATCAGGATCAGACGATAGTTAGGCTCGAGGTTCAAATAGAACAGTTAGTTGCAACTGTTAGGGGGAGAGAAAGGATATTTTCCTAGTCAAACTGTGTCCAACCCGAGAGGACAACCTGCTCCTCAAAATACTCCAACAGGCCAGTTTGAAATTAGTTCTGATTCAAACAGTCAAGTCTAAGCCATCCATACTTTACGGTCAGGCAAGAGAGTGGACAACCAAGTCCAAGATCCACCAAACAATCCTAATATTATAAAATAAAAGGAAAAAAGGAACCAAAGGAGTCAATAAAGACAGATGATCAAGTTAATGTTGACAATCAAGATAAATCTTTTGTGCCCAAAGCCCCATTTCCTCAATGTCTTCAACTAAATTGGAAGAAAAATCACTGTGAGGGAATTTTAGAAGTTTTCATAAACGTCCAAATCAATATTCCCTTCTTGGATGCCATTAATCAGATACCTTCATATGCTAAATTTCTAAAAGACCTAACCACGGTCAAGAGGAAAAGTTCTGTGCCTCGTGAAGCTGCATTTGCTACACAAGCATCATTTCTCATCCAGCAACCCATTGCACCCAAATATGAGGATCCATGGAGTCCAACTATTTCTGTTAGGATAGGAGATCAAGTTATGGATCGGTGTCTACTAGATTTAGGGGCAAGCGTAAGCCTTTTATCCTATTCTATGTATAAACAATTAAGTTTAGGGAGTTACAACCCACTAACTTTACATTATTTCTAGCAGATAGGTCAGTTAAGGTAGGAGTTAAGTCTCTGGTTCTGATCCAGAGACTCTACAGGAGCAGGAGTACTTCGAGCACCTTACTGATCTTCAGTAGACAGATCTTTTCTATCTTTTTATGTGAGAGACTTTTATTGTCGTGTTTTCCATGATTTCATTATGTTGTAATAAGTAAAACCTTCGGTGACATTATGTATTTGATTTCTTCTAGCTGGAACAATGGATAAACCTTGTTTTAATTTGAATCAATGTATTGAGGCTTAAAGTATTTGTCTTAAAAATACGTCGCCGGCTCTCGTCACGTTCCCTTTATATGAGTATTATGATTGCGGGGCCTGTTCCATGAAAGGTTGGGATGATTCCGCCATCCCAGATTGTATGTTTTACTAAATGGGTTGTTGTTGTTAGGATTGGGCTTGCGAAATGTATTGAGTACATTTGCTTACTCCGCTTTGATAATTGGCAACCCGGGGTATTGTTTAACCAAGTGGTCTTGGCTGTCACAAAGGACACAAACGGGAGACACCACTGGCTTGAATGGTTCGGGAGCTGAAGATTGTGCTCCCTTGCTTAATTCTAATGCTTCAAGTCTTCGTACTACTGATGTCAATTTGGCATCACTCTCAAAATTAGGGTTGACTTTATGTATACCACCCCTATTATTGGAAGTTGAGGTGGTAAGTTGCTTATTATCAACACTAACTGGCTCCCATTCTAGAGTATTTTCTGCTACCTCTTCAAAGAATTGTCATGCATCATCAGCTGTTTTGCTCGTGAATGTTCCATTGCAAAGGGACTCAATCATGATCTTATTCGAGTAGTCTAACTCTTCATAAAGAATTTGAATCAAACGGATCTTTTCGAATCCGTGATGGGGACACTCAAGTAAAAGATCCTTGAATCTTTCAAAATATGTGAAAAACGTCTCCCCTTGTAGTTGATGGAAAGTGTTGAGGGCTTGACGTATGGTAGCAGTTTTCTGCTTAGAATAGAACTTCCTATAGAAGGCTTCGGCTAATCTTACCCAAGTAGAAATTGAACCCGATTGGAGAGAAAGAAGCCAAGATTTGACTCTTTCTTTTAGAGAAAAGGGGAATAACCTAAGTTTTAGGGATTCCTCTGTCATTTGATGATACTTCATGGTCCCAGAAATATCCTCAAATTCCCCAAGTGTTGATATGTGTTCTCATTTGTCAATCCCCAAAAGGCTGGAAGCATCTGTATCATCCCAGATTTAATCTCGAAATTTGCCGTAAGGACTGGCAAGGTAAAACAGGAAGGTTGGGTGGACCTTGTAGGATACATGTAATTTTTTAAGGTCATTTGTTTGGTTTCATTAGCGTCACCCATTATTGTAGTAGGGTAAGAAATAGTAATGCATTCTAATCAACCCTTAACACGAACCCACTTTCGCATGAACCAGGGTACTGCCCTGATGAAGGATTTTCTAAATCCTAGATAAGATTACACACAAGATGACTCAACCAAATCAATTGTAATCAAGTGTTTTTTTATCTTGAATTTAATTTAAAGGTAATCAGTTTTTTTTAACCACTAATCTTAAGAGAATAGAATTCTCCTTAGTTAGACAGCTCCTAACTGGGTTGGAAGGATTGTGGGTTTACCGGTCAAACCCGTCAAACAAGCAATTCGGCTCTCCCCCCCAGGCTGGGCACTTACTAAATTCAGCCACCCTTTCTCAGACTGGGAAGTTCCTCAGTCCTTCTTCCAGGCCAGGCACCGCCGCAATGGCTAAGTCACCCTTTCTAGATAAGAAAGCCCTCTTTCGCGAGCTTGAAAGTGTTAACCGGAGTCTTCCCAAAATAGATCCACTTAAATGAGCTCGAAATCCTAGTAGCTGAGTTCTAATTGATTTTAAATTAGTTCAAGCTTGGGAAAAAACTTATATGCGCTTGTGATTTTTGAGACAAAAAACGGATGATGATATCCCGACCTTATGTGAGGGGGGACAGCTCTTAAGATCTTTTTATGCAAGTATGCACTAATGCAGCACAAAATTCAATCAATAAGCACCACCAAAATCCCACTGATAAGAGATTCGTGGGTAGAGTTAGAAAATACTAACCTTTCCGGCGACTTTGAAGCAAGCAATTTTTTATTTATTTTTAGCAAAGCAATATGTCATAAACAAGCAAGCTTCTTCTTGTTGTGCAAGTCTTCTTTTGTTCATGCAATATCCCTGCAAAAAAAAATTTGAAATTAAATCTTAGGGATGAAAAGAAAAATAATAACAAGAATTTTGAATTTTTTTAGATTTAACATTCTGAATTTTTTTAATTTTTTAATACTAAAATAGAAAAAGATTATATGTTGAATTTTCAAAATAAAAAATTTTTACAAGTCCCCAGCAACGGCGCCAAAAACTATTCGCAATTCGAAATTCATGAAAAAACTCCATCATTGTTGAATCACATACAAGTTATAAAACCTAAACTTATTAGAATCTTTTTAGCAAAGTGTGTAGTAGCAAGTATAGGATCGAATCCACAAAGACTTATTCTTGAAATTTTAGTTATTAAAAATCTCACTTTTATCTTATTGCAGTTGAGAAATCCCTTGGATGAAGGTTAG
Source organism: Agave tequilana (assembly GCA_038442645.1). Classification (NCBI taxonomy): domain Eukaryota; kingdom Viridiplantae; phylum Streptophyta; class Magnoliopsida; order Asparagales; family Asparagaceae; genus Agave; species Agave tequilana. The sequence continues at coordinate 25,009 of JAVJIF010018470.1, forward strand.
AATTTTGTTTTTTTAAAAAAATAAATAAATAAATAAATCTTGTAGAAGAATTCAAAAGAAAAATAAAAATATGAAAGCAAAAGAAGAAAGAAATACTAACCTTTTTGCGAAGATTTGAATAACCAAAATAAGAAAAAGAAATTAAAAGATTAGTACGAAGGGAAAAGGAAGATGTACTAGTGAACTTGTTTCTTGTCGTCGCCATGTTGTCTCCCTCCTCCAAGCGATGCTGAAAACAAAAGGAGCTAATAAAAGAAAAGAGATGACTTCATGGAATCAAATATGGAAGAAAAGAATAGCATAAAAAAATAAAGAGAAAATTAAAGAAAAACTTAGACTGAACGCCGCAAGATCGTGAAGAAGAATTCTAAATTTTATTCAATAAGCATCAAATACAAAGCCCTTGACCTCTCCAATCTCGCATTACAACGCTCAAAACTCTCTTTTTCTGACTTTTCAGCCCTCTGGTGTGTTTTCTCTCTCAATGAATACATGTATTATAGGAAAATAGTGATAAGGGAGAGTGTAGGGAGATAGGAAGAGTTGATTATTTTTGAATTTCAATCTTCCCCTTATCTCCAAACTTGATTTATCCAGAATTCTGATCTGCAACTTGATGGCGTGTTGATTGCTGAATATACTTAACAGATGATGGAATTTGAAACAATGATCAACATAAGAGTCGTAGCCCTTTAAATCTTCTTTCTGGATCATCTTGAATCATCAGATTTAAGATTTGGTATCGAAAGTTGTGATTAATATACTAAATTGTATTCAGTCTGAATCCGAATTGCTTCATCTCATCCGTTGATCTTCTCTCTATCCATTTATACTCAGCAAACCCATTAGGGTCTTCAAAAAATTCATTTTTCTTTTAAATTTTTATAGTATTATCTTATCTGGTAAATCCAATCCTCAGATAAGATAGACTAATGATTCTCTGAATTTGAGTCAATCCCTATTTGATTTGAACTTTTGGGTTTGTTTGGATAGGATCCATGTTTATCTTCTCTTTATCATCCTGTAAAGATTAGGACATTAAGACAAGTAAGTTTGTAATGATTTATTATAAAATATATGTAGGAATGTAATAATATTTATGCAATATATGTGTCCAAATATTAGTCAACTAATAAGTTACTGTTAATTAATTAGCAGTATACAAGGTGATCACAGAGAAAAATTATCAAAGCAGTAAACAGGACTTTACAATTTGCAGCAACCTGCAAAAGATCAATTAGTAGTGATCTACTAATGCCGTGAAACGCTGCATGTTTGCGCAGCTATTTAGTAGGCTTTGTTGCTCTGCCTTCTAGGGCAGAGGCACAGAGTAGCTATATATCCTTAGCTGCAGCTAGTTGTCCTGTTATCATATCCTGCAAACAGAAAGAAAAATAATTAGTTTTTTAGAGAATATCCTACCGTTCCCTCCCCGGCAACGGCGCTAAAATTTTGATTGAGACGTGAAAATAATAAAGAAAGAGTTAAAGTTAGAAGATCTTAATCTTGTCTCAATGTAACCGTGTAGTAAGGGCTAGACGGGTCGATCCACAGGGAAGGATGCGATGAAAGCTTTTCGGAATGAATTCTCTAACAATTAGCTTGTAAAAGAAGAAATTATGTTTGTAAGCAAATATTTTAAATTGAAAGAATAAGCATAGCCAACTAATCATCTACCACAACCAAACACTAGTCTATCAAGAATAAATATCATGTTGAACCTATAAAAATTAACCCTACTATCAAAAATTAGAATGCGTATCTAAGTGCGTATTCCGAGAACAGGGTATTACAGTACCAATTTTCTTATTCAATTTTTGTAGACTTCTCTTTCTGAGAACCATGTCTTTTGCACCGACTATTTTTGATTCAGGGTCTTTATTTTCTATTACATTATTTAGAGTGATTGCATATGCAAAGGCATTATAAACAATAATTTTCTTTCTATCCCAGCTTTCTCTTGTACTCATTTAATTGAAAGATATCTCTTCAGATGTATGCGCTTCTTCATGTGTGTGCCTCTTTAGGGGGCTTTTTCTTCATTAATTAATTATAAACTAATAAGTTATTTTTCCTTAAATATTACCTTTTGAAAATTTTCCTTCTCGTGTTCTTTTCTTTTAGGGATTTTTTTCTTTTGAACCAACATGACTACCACTCTTTATGCTTCTATCCAATTCATAAGACCGCTTTCGTTAGGAAAAATATCATGCAGTTCAAGTAAGAACCTAGTGAACCGTTTTGGAGGTACTTTGAATGCTTCAAAGACCTCCTTGTCCAATGTTCTCATCATGGAATAGAGAAATTGCGACAATGTCAAATTCTTTATGACGGTTTAGACTACTCAACTAAGACTCTCTTAGAAAGCATGTGCCAAGGGGGATTCTTGTAGAAGAATGAGAATGAAGGATGAGATTTATATGAGAATCTAACTGAAAAGACCATCCAATGAGAACCAACTAGTGAAAGCTCTAGGAATCCAAACTCTATCTCTTCAAAAGGAGGTCTCTATTCAATTGAATCATCCATGGCTAACGAGGCTAAGTAAGCTAACCTAGAAAGAAGACTGGAAGCTTTAGAAACTAAGGAACCAAGTCCAGTCAATCAAGTCAGCCCAAACCAATTTCCAACTCCGGGTTATACTTACTGTCAGGCCATGAATCATGTGTTTAAGGAGTGTCCTGTGTTTCAATCTCAACAACACTTTTTAGAACCGATGAATGCGGCCTTTTCAAGGCCGAACAATAATCCTTACGCACTAACGTACAATCCTGGCTGGAGAAATCACCCAAACTTCTCATGGAGCCAACAAAACAATGACCAGCCACGGTCAAACCATGCAAGCCACTTCCATCATTCCAATGCTTCTTCCAATCATCAACTCAACTTTCCAAATCATCCTCATAATTCTCCTAAAAATTTTTCATATTATTAACAAAATTTTCCCAATCAAGCTCCACAACCCTCCTTCAAAATCCTCAGCTTGAAAGGAGAATGACTGACTTTGAGAGAAATATGGAAAGGTACATGAAGAACTAAGATTCCCTCATGCAAACAATACAGAGGCTAGAGGGTCAAATGAACCAATGAGCCAATCCACAGAATGAGAGGCAAAAAGGTACCTTGCCCAGTCAATCAATTATGAATCCTAGAAATTCTCAACAAGCTCATTTGGCTGAGGATCAATCATTGAATCAATGTAATGCTTTTCATACATTGAGGTCGTGAAAGAAAGTTAATAATCAAGTGTCAACACCATCCAATCCCAGTCAGCACAATCACACTCCAGCATCCACCTCATCTAGTCCAAATCTTTCCAATCTGACGAATCTGAAACAGATAAGTCAACCAGTTAGGTGTACAAGCCTGTAATACAATTTCCTAATAGGCTAAAGAACGACAAGCAGAATCCACACATAGATAAAATAATTGAGATTTTCAACCAAGTGAAGATAAATGTGCCACTCCTTGATGTCATCCAACAATTCCCATCCTATGCAAAATTTCTTAAGGACATGTGCACCAAGAAGAGAAAGACTAATGTACCCAATAAATTCTTCTTAGCCACTAACATTAGTGAGCTACTGCCGGGTCCGATCCCTGTCAAGTACAAGGATTCGGGTTGTCCCACCATTGCCTGCACTATAGGACAAGCTGAGATTAGTCATGCACTTCTTGACTTGAGAGCAAGTATCAACCTGCTTCCATTCTTAGTTTATTGATTGGTAGTCAAAAGTGCATTTTTATCATCATATTTACCATCACATTTTCATATTTATTTATATAATTCTGCACATTTATTAATATTTTGTGATTTATTGTGTGCAGGCCTCGAAATAATAAAAAGAAAGAAATAAAGCTTAAAGAGCCCAAAAGCCCAGATCCAAGCCCATATTTGAAGCCCAAGAGTCAAAGTGCAAATATCAATTGTCAAAGTGCAATTATGCAAGGGCTAAAGTTGCAATTATTAAAGTTGAGGGAAGGATAGAATTCTACCCAACCCTAAACTCTTGCAGGATGAGCATAAAAGCCAAAGATGAGAAGGAAATTCGTGGGAGGAAGATTTGAAGAAATCTGGATTAAGGGTAACTTGATTACCAAGTTACCTCGAAAATTCAGATTTAAAAGGCCAGGATTAAAATTCCAGAAGCAGAAGCCCACAGGGACGGACCAGGAGAGGCCACGCGCCAAAGCGCGTGGCCAGAAGCCACCAGAGTGCCGCGGATCCGCGGCAAAAGCCGCGGAAACGCGGCACTTTGATCTTATCTAGATCCAAATTTTCGTGGGCAGTTTCTTCCGGGACTCTGTAGCCTTCTGCACCTATAAATATCACCTGCAGTGCAACGCAAAGGGTGTCCAGCGTCCAGCAAAGGGCCAAAGTTCAGATTTTAGGGTTTTTCTTTCTTCTAGGTTTTCTTTTGTAAATTAGGGTTTCTTTTCTTTTTATTTTCAAGAGAGAGAGAGGATTATATTGAGCGTGACACCGATGTATCTTCTTTTCTCTGCCATTGATTAAAGTAATAAAGGTAATTACTTTTCTTTTTGTTCTTTATTCTTATGTGTTATTTTTATTTATTTTCTTTTCTTTTTCTCTGTGATCTTGTGGTTGTTGATGAACATGCAAGTGGATTCCATAAGCACGTATAACTAAGCTCTGTGAGAACCAGCGATAGTTCATGAAGACGTCTCTTCCAAGCTACGCATCACTTCGTACTTGAGTATGCTTGACGATATAATGTACAGGGATTGAGATCGATCTTATGATCTATTCGTGGAACGCCTCCTAAGCAAGGTAGAACATGTAAGGTTTTCACGTTCTTTCTTCAACCAATCTCAAGTAAGTTTTCTTTTCTTTTTGTTTCTTTTCTTTTCTTTTTTGTAGATTAAATCCACATCTTCCACAATTCTTTTCTTCCATCCATTGTAAATACCACCCATTGTAAATACCACCATTTAACTAATAAAAATAAAAGCTTTAGAGTATAACTTGCTTAACGCTTCTATCGCAGTCCCTCCTTGAGGATCACGACCCGCATAGCCCTGCTACCGCGGATTAGAACTGATTCCTCGCACGATCTATTCTTAATCTAATATTCTAATTTTTGTGTGCAGGAAAAATCAGTCAATAAATTGGCGCCGTTGCCGGGGAGGGACGGTAAGTTATCTCTAAAACAAAAAAATTTAATTTTTAACTAATTTTTTATTCTTTTCTGTTTGCAGGTTTGGAGAACAGGAAACAGAAACTTATCGCAGCAGTGGACATATAGCTATCCTGTGCCTCTGCCCTCGAAGGCAGAGCACAAGGACCTGCAACTTTGCCGCGGAAACGCGGCCAGAGCCGCGGATCCGCGGCAATTGCAGTGAATTACTCACTGAATTTTTTTGCAGGTCTCTGTAAATTAAAAGACTGCTTATTGATATATTCTGTTTTGTTCTGTGATAAACCTGTATACTGCTAATTAATTCAACAGTAAATTATTTGTTGTTAAAGATAAAATTGATTAGACGTTTGCATATTAGGCACGTGTCTTTTCAATTCCTTTATTTTTACTGTTGAAGAGTGCTGGAGAAGCAAGGTACGTACGCATTGCATGTAGAATAGGATTCATCTCTTGGTTGATTTTCTGCTTTGAGTGATTCTTATCTATTTATCTTGTACACTTGCACTAATTCATCTTAAGGGCATAACCTATAAATAAGATAAGGTGGGGATTTCATCACCCTTCCTTAGCCCAAAAATCATATCCCGAGCACTCACTAACCCAAGCCTAACTTAAAAATTAGTAGACATTGGCCCTAGGGACATCTCGGACTCAATAGGAGATTATCCTAAGGGGGAACAGTGTTGGAAGTTGACTCCTGCCAAATCAGTGTCTAGGAAGGGGATTGAGGGCCGAAAGCCCGAAGTGTGGTGGTTATTTAATTAAGGAACGTCTTTGACGGAAAACCTCCCACCACTCTTGCCCCGACCTGGCTGATTAACTTGTGGTCAAAGTCTACACCCTACCTCCCGTTGACAGTCTAACCAGTTAGGAGTCGTCTAGGTCTAGGTCTACCCTAACTTAGGTTAGAATTTTTCTTTTTTGTTTGTTTATTTGTTTGTGTTGTTTGTGTTGGTGTGATATGGCATATAATAATAATTCCAATTTTAATCCATATTACACCCCTAACTATTATTCAGATATTACCAACCCGGCATACCCTAACTTTGACCAATCTAGTGTGCCGGAATGGTCTTATCCGAATGAATATAACCCACACCCTCCATCTTATGACTATAATTTTCATAATAATTTCAACTCGTCACAGAGTTCATGGGGTTTCGAGTCCCCCGAGTTTAATTCTCAACCTAATTGTCCTTCATATCCATCTAGTCCACATTCTTCCCAAAATTCATACTCAGATCCACCCATTCAGAATAGAAATCCATCTATCTTGGAAATGATGAGTAGGAATGAGTCCAAGCAAAAATCACCATCAATTTTAGACATGATGATACGTGAGTCCACCGACTCACAAATTTATCACGATTACCCGTCCTATTTTCAAGTCCAATCAGAACATGATCCACCTATCGACTATGAAGGGATGCTAGCTGCCATGACTGAGGCTAAATTAGCCCGTGATCATGACATAGATTTGATGGTGGAATGCTTACACCGGCCGGCTGATTCTGATATCGATGACCACTTGATTAGAGCCGACGAACCAAGTTGCTTGGAACAACAAGTTTCTAATTCAGTACCATCTTGTGAACTTGCCGAAACTTCAAATTCTGATAATTTGGCAAGTTTTTCCTTTCCCGAATTAGAACTCGAATGTGACCTAGATTCTCAAATCTATGATCAAGTTCAAATTCCTGAATCATTATTGACTCCTGTTTTGTTACCCGACTTAGGTAATATTTTAGAGTCAGTTTTGATTCCCACATCTATCATTCCTGAACTTGAATCACCACCATTGAGTCACATTCCATTGTGGGAAGATGATTGTGGACTTGAGTTTCAATTTTTTGACTTGGACCCACTTCTCGAACTTAGCCCGACTCCTGAGCCCTTACTTGATTTGAGCTTCTTCCCTGAGTCAGTATTCGTTCCCGTACTTCCCATGTCCAAGTCAATCATTCCATCTTTTCATACTCCATTTTGGGACAAGGAGGTTGAGACAATTAACTCTGAAATTTATTATGAAATTTGGAAATTTGATGGGGTGGAAATTCTAAAAAATGATTATACATATATTTTAGTGGGTTATGTAAGGAAAGTTTCTGGTGGGTTCCACCAAATTATCTGTTATCTTGGTTGGGCCGCATTTCGTGGACCAATTAGACCACCTCCGGAACCACCACCCTAAGGTAACTTCCGCCTTCCCTTGTTCTGTTTCATGCATATATGCATTCATTCATACATTGAGGACAATGCATGAGATAAGTGTGGGGGTGTGATTGGTAGTCAAAAGTGCATTTTTATCATCATATTTACCATCACATTTTCATATTTATTTATATAATTCTGCACATTTATTAATATTTTGTGATTTATTGTGTGCAGGCCTCGAAATAATAAAAAGAAAGAAATAAAGCTTAAAGAGCCCAAAAGCCCAGATCCAAGCCCATATTTGAAGCCCAAGAGTCAAAGTGCAAATATCAATTGTCAAAGTGCAATTATGCAAGGGCTAAAGTTGCAATTATTAAAGTTGAGGGAAGGATAGAATTCTACCCAACCCTAAACTCTTGCAGGATGAGCATAAAAGCCAAAGATGAGAAGGAAATTCGTGGGAGGAAGATTTGAAGAAATCTGGATTAAGGGTAACTTGATTACCAAGTTACCTCGAAAATCCAGATTTAAAAGACCAGGATTAAAATTCCAGAAGCAGAAGCCCACAGGGACGGACCAGGAGAGGCCACGCGCCAAAGCGCGTGGCCAGAAGCCACCAGAGTGCCGCGGATCCGCGGCAAAAGCCGCGGAAACGCGGCACTTTGATCTTATCTAGATCCAAATTTTCGTGGGCAGTTTCTTCCGGGACTCTGTAGCCTTCTGCACCTATAAATATCACCTGCAGTGCAACGCAAAGGGTGTCCAGCGTCCAGCAAAGGGCCAAAGTTCAGATTTTTAGGGTTTTTCTTTCTTCTAGGTTTTCTTTTGTAAATTAGGGTTTCTTTTCTTTTATTTTCAAGAGAGAGAGAGGATTATATTGAGCGTGACACCGATGTATCTTCTTTTCTCTGCCATTGATTAAAGCAATAAAGGTAATTACTTTTCTTTTGTTCTTTATTCTTATGTGTTATTTTTATTTTGTTTTTCTTTTCTTTTTCTCTGTGATCTTGTGGTTGTTGATGAACATGCAAGTGGATTCCATAAGCACGTATAACTAAGCTCTGTGAGAACCAGCGATAGTTCATGAAGACGTCTCTTCCAAGCTACGCATCACTTCGTACTTGAGTATGCTTGACGATATAATGTGCACAGGGATTGAGATCGATCTTATGATCTATTCGTGGAACGCCTCCTAAGCAAGGTAGAACATGTAAGGTTTTCACGTTCTTTCTTCAACCAATCTCAAGTAAGTTTTCTTTTCTTTTGTTTCTTTTCTTTTCTTTTTTGTAGATTAAATCCACATCTTCCACAATTCTTTTCTTCCATCCATTGTAAATACCACCCATTGTAAATACCACCATTTAACTAATAAAAATAAAAGCTTTAGAGTATAACTTGCTTAACGCTTCTATCGCAGTCCCTCCTTGAGGATCACGACCCGCATAGCCCTGCTACCGCGGATTAGAACTGATTCCTCGCACGATCTATTCTTAATCTAATATTCTAATTTTTGTGTGCAGGAAAAATCAGTCATTTATCAACAACTCGGGTTGGGCGATCTTAGTCCAACTCGAGTCACAATCCAACAGGCTGACCGTTCTGTGAAAGTTCGAAAGGGGAAAATTAATGATGTCCTTATCCGGGTCGGGGAGTTTATCTGCCCAGTTGATTTTATAGTTCTTGAGACACAACCTGTGTCCAATCCTACGGGTCTCCTGAGAGACGACGCGTGTGTTCCGCATGGCGCGGTTGGTCGCAACGGCAGTTGTGCCTAAGACCACGCGGGCCTCCTGAGAGACGTTGGCGCGTGTATCCTGCTTGGCACAGTTGGCTATGACACCCTTTGCAGTCGCTGCGCCTGAGGTCACGCGGGTCTCCTGAGAGACGTTGGCGCGTGTGTCACACTTGGCGCGGTTGGCCGCGACACCCTTCATAGCAGCCGCGCCTGAGAGAGTCTCAGAGCGGGTTTCGGGGCAAGTCCCCGTAGAGACCTTGCGACAGACGCGGGTCTTTGGGCTCTTGGAGCCGAAAGAGAGAAACTCTTTATACTTTGCCTGGTCGAACTCGACAACGAGCGATTCGACCATCTTCCCCTTATGGAGGACGTCACCTTGCGCCACGATTTGTTCGTTAGTGACAAATGTAGTCCCCAGCGGAGTCGCCATCTCTTGTATGCGTCAGAAAAGGAGGATTCGATTGTAAAATTCTTTTGATTGGATAGAAAATTACAACAGATCAGTCTTTCGATTACAAGGGAGGGAGGATGTTGAGTCTTGAATCCTCCCTTTGTTTAAGGCTGGGTTCTTCAAGTGGCGATGGAGAGTGAATCTTGTTCTCCGTTGACCGGGTGACCGTCGAGACCTTCCAGGGATCTCCTCTTCGGATGGTAGATGGAGTAACACAGCTCTGTCTACCAAAACTCTCAAAGGGAAGATAGGCAAAGAGCAACTTGAACACAGCAAGTTCTCTGAAGAGTTGAACTCTCTCTCTTTTCTCTCAGAGCTCTTTTCTTCCAAAAATCCTCTGACCGAAAATTCGACCCCTTCTTCATAGCGACGGGGCTATTTATAGGGGTTTCAGGGGCGTACGTGCATCCTAAAAATACTCCATAATGGGGGCTAACTTTCCCCGTTATGTGGGCCGTGATTGGCCCCATAACCGGGATGGTTACAACTGAGGCGCGGGTTTCGACCCACGTGCCTTGGTGCGGCTGAGACGCGGGCTTCGACCCTCGCGCCTTGGTGCTGCTGCCTTGGTGCTGCTAAGACGCGGGTTTCGACTCTCGCGCCTTGGTGCTGCTGAGACGCGGGTTTCGACCCTCGCGCCTTGGTGCTGCTGAGACGCGGCCAAAACTAGCTTTGCGTCTAGAACTTAGAATTCTGCTTTTTAATAGCTTGTCTTTTAGTGATTTTTAGACAGCCTACAGTGGCTGGTTGTGTCGCTAAGGCTAGTTCTCTCCTTCTGAGTCACTGAGAGAAGCTATAGTCACAGAGTCAGAAATTTGAATTCCTTATTTCCATTGATGTTTCTCTTCTGCTTTGATTGAGTTGTCCCTGATAGCTCAACAACTATGGTTTCCTTTTCCTTTGGTTGGGATGATTGGGCCGCATCATGCCCCTTGGTGTTAACTCCCCATTTGTTCTTGGACACTGAGGGTTCAAACTTCTTAGCTAATTTCTCAGCTATCTTAGCTTGCTTGACAAGCTCTTTCTATGTATGGGCTTTGACAGCTCCCATATGAACTACTACTCTGTCGAGAAAGTTATGCCGGCATATCTGGAGCAATATGGGTAATGGCATGCCAGTGGGGCACATAAGAGAAAGGTTACGGAATCTCTTAATGTATTCTCGCACAGATTCTCCTCCTTTCTCGAGAGGAGTTTATCCATAGTTACCTCAGTGTCATCCTCGTAGAATCGAGAGAGGAATCGGGTTTCTAGGTCAATCCAAGAATTGATGGAGCCGTTGGGTAGGCTCCTGAATCAAACAAAGGCTACCCCCTTAAGGGTGCCAATGAATAGTCTGGCCATGACAGCATTGTTGTCTCTCACGTTGCTAGTTTGCGACCAGAAGTAATAGATGTGCTGATTTGACGAGTCTTGTCGTCATACATGTGTAATGTAGGTAACTTGAACTTTGGTAGATATGGAACTGAGTCCCATTCCAACAGGTAAGGATGCATCATCCCTACTTTTTTTAGTCCATCCCTCTGGGCTAGGGATGTAATCTGAGCCTATACATCTTTGATATCTCGGCATCAATTGAGGAGCTTTTCTTTGACTTTTCAGTCTTAGGATGTTCATCGTTGTTGTACTTCTCTTCATCGTGATTGCTACCAGTGTCCTTGGTGTTTTGTTGAACAAAAGCTGAGCTAGCATCTACTGGATATTGGCCAAAGCTTCCTACTGAGCTCTGAAAGTCTGCTCTTATGTCTCCATCTGCCAACGGATATCATCATCATTGTTGCGGCTATGTTAGCAGATACAAGCCCTGCTCGTACCAAACTGATGGTAGCTGAAGAATCGTATCCAGTGGCCTCCTCTTCGTTATCAGACCATTGGAAAAGATTCCTCAATAGTGCTGGTGACATCTCCGGTTGATGAAGAAGGTTGTCCATAATTGTAAGGTATTGCTACCCTGGAGCAAGTACCTTGAAAAGTACCCTCTTGTTCTACCAGCACCTGACTTAAGTTGGGGCTATAATCAGAGTCCGGGGAGTTAGCTGGAGGAGTAAAGGTCCCTCGTCTCCTTCGTCGGAACAAGAATATATCTCTTCCTCTTCTTATCGTGTTAACAAAGGCTGCTGTAAGATGGACCACCTTTATTGCCTTCTTCTTCCGAGACTAAGGCTTCTTAGAAGTTCGAGCTGACAATCAGTTAAACACCGATTGTTGGCTTGGAGTAGCAGTTATGGGAATTGTTCCCAAATAGCAATGGACAGAATGGACCGTCACAAGCTGACACCCTGCTAATGCTAAGATGATGAGATGTGAACAGGTTCCTCAGAGCGAAGCTTTCGCTTATTGCTCAAATAGTGTCTCAAGTCTATGTTAAGCGGACCCAACCAATCCATCACAAAGACTCGAGAAGACTGGAAGTTAGCCCCCTTGGGTTCAAAAGCCCTTGGCTTAGCCTTGAAGGCTTTCTTTTTAGCTATAGGCGAAGCTAGGATAGCTTCGCAAGATGAAGCTACTATTTTAGTTCTGCCTTTGGAGGCGAACTTAGCTTTGCTGTGCAGAGCTTTTCTTTTAAGCGAGGCTAAAATAGCTTCACTGTTAGCACCCAATAGCAGTTTATCTCTAACCTTGCGCAACGATCCTTAGCACTTGGTGCTTTGTCTCTAGCCTCGCGGCAGAGGTCCTTAGCACCAGGTGCTGTCAGTAAGAGCGATGCTGAATCAGCTACGCTATTAGCACCCAAAGGTATTTTGGTCTTAGAATCACGTGACAGGCGAGGCTGAACTCCGTGATGAGTTGAACTAGCTTCAGATGATGAAGCTATCAGAGCACTTAGTGCTTTGGTTCTACCACTATTGGCGAGCGTAGCACTACCAAATAGCGCTGATAATGTAAGCAAGGCTGTAGTAGCCTCGCTGTTGGCACAAAGTGCTTTAATTTTAGCATCATGGAACAGGCGAGGCTTAGCTCCGTGAAGAGCTGAGATAATCTTATGGTTAGAGACTATTTTAGTTTCACATGAAGCTGAATTATGAGAGGAGATTATGGATTTTGCAACCACATAGCCTTTAAAGAGGTTGTTCTAGGTTCACAAAGAACATTTATAGCCTCGCGCGCAGCGTTAACACATTGGCGCGAGGCTAAGTTAGTCTCTTTTGAGACTGTGATAGGCTCACGTGGAGCCTGTTTAGCCTCACGTGAGACTATGATAGGTTCACAGAGAACCTCAGCAGTCTCAACAGAGACGTGTTTCCAAGAGATAGCCAGAGGTGCTCTGGCTACACTGACCTTCCTGTACTTGCGCACATATGGGGGACTTGTGCTACCCCCAGAGAGAAGTTGTTCAAACTTCTTTTGGTCAAAGTGAATGACACGGGTCTCTGCAATAGACCCAACATCACATTGCAGCACTTGTTCTCAACAGTGGGAAGCAAATCTCCAGCAGAGTCGCTATCTTGTTTTTCATTGAAAATCAAGAAAGGAAAAACTTACAAAATTTGAGGAGAAAATTACAAGTAATTGAACAAGAAATGAAAAATTACAAGTAGAACTCTCCTTGAGATTTCAGGAAAAGTCTGCCGATAGAAGTCTGGTCAGCGCGCGACCACTTTATTCCATTGACGATGCGATTGATGTAGTCTTAGAGAATTCCTTCTTGCCGGGTTCTGGAGATTACTTGAGAGAAAGATCTTAGGATATTGACACGCTGAATTTAGAGAAATGATTCTCTGAATTTCTTAGAATTGAGAGAGTCAGCTCATTTTATCTGCTAGATCCTCTGCCTCTTGATGCCTTGATTTTCAGCCCACCTTGAGCTTATCCCAAGAATACGCTATTTATAGGCTCTGAGGAGCATAACTGCCCCTAGAATTCAGTAAAACTGATAACAGTCAATTAGCCTCGCATCAGAGGCTATTTTGAGCTTCGTGCGAGGCTATAAAGCCTCGCGCGAAGCTAAGTACAAGCCTTGTGTGAGGCTAAACAGGCTCGTGCGAGCCTTTAAAATGGTCATTTGACCTGGCTATCTCCACTTAACGTGGGGACAGAGTGGGCGGATGTAATTACCCACATAAAGTGACATTAACCCCACTAAAGTAGTGGGGTTGGCCCACTAAAGAATTGGTCAAGTAGTGACCTGGCAAACCCTCCAGTAGGGATGCAGAAAGCTTAAAGCGAAACTGAAATCAGTTTTGCGCGACGCTAGCACAGCTCTCAGGCGAAGCCACAGGAAAGCTTCAGGCGAAGCTAGTATTAGCTTCAAGCGAAGCTGAAAGTTAGCTCTTTGCAGAGCTATGAAAAGCTTCAAGAGAAGCTCACAAGAAAAGCTTCAGAAGAAGCTAATATTTAAGTCTTTCAACAAGGCTATAGAGCTTCAAGTGAAGTTATCCTCTTGGGCCATGCTTAGGCTTCTTTACAGGTGATACTTAGCTTAATGTCTGCTTCATCGGATCAGTAAATTTTAAGTCATCGCTTTGTTTCTGAAAATGGGTAAAACCTGATTGTCAGCTTGTCTATATCTCATCTTTTGTAAATGTCAACAAGTCTTTCAAACTAGTTGAAGTGCTACCTGGGGAATTTATCTTTTCAGAGTGTCAATAGGATTTCCCCCACTCAGAGTCCCTATCTACTGTAGAGATTTCCCCATCTTATAGCCCCCATTCGATGTTCCGCTGATGGGATTTTCCCTACTCGAAAATACAAATACTAGCCTGCGGTTCACTCATCTGACCCATAAGAGGATGAACCCCCAGACAGTTTTCCTCCGCCAGGTCCATGCCAGATCACCACTCTGCTGCTGGGATTTTTCTCACTCAGAATAGAAGCATCCAATTTGTCGATGGGTTGTACCCCACTTCAGGTCCCTACAGAGGTCATGGCTCTGCTGATGAGATTTTCTCCACTCGAAAGTAACTGTGACCCCGACTCTGCTGATGGGATTTTTCCCATTTGGAGGCCCGACTCCTCTGCTAGAATTTTCCCCACTCAGATGTAACGGTCCCAGTTTTCATAATATTTTCATATACATAAACCTTATATTGATCTCCAGATTATCATAACCATCTCCAAAATCCTTGAAAATTTTGTCAGCACCTCCTCTGTAATACAGAGTCTACTTGATACATTGACACATACAGTTCTATATTTCTCATCAACCAGATATGTATATACAATATCACATGCAGTGGTATATCACATTTTCGGCTTGACATCGCCTACTTAAAATCTCGCACATCTATCATATGAATACAACACAAGATAACCAATCAAGGACTTACTTGAGAATAATCTCCTTGGTGTCAACATCTAACATAAGCCAACCCAAGATAATACTCATAAGAACTTATACACAAGTCTACATATATACATCATCGAACTAATTCCTGTATCTGCAACTATTCAGTCTAACTATAACATCAACTCTATGTACATGCATATAACCCCATTACTTAATTACAAATCAGTATGGAAGCTTGATCGGCCCACACAGTGAATGTTGTGCACCCTTCCAGTGCCCTACCCTTACCTTTAGCTGCTATTTATCCCTGGCTTGCCCTGAAAAACATGAAGCTGTGGGTGGGTGAGCTCGACAGCTCAGTGAGTGGAGTCAATATCATTCATAAAATGTAGCATAACATTAACGATGTATAGCATTCATGATACATGAAAATAAGATGAATGTGGCACATGAAGAATGTGATAATGAATAATTCTTCCTGATTGTGTATTTACTTCCAACTATTATTGATAGATGCACACATGACCAATATCAGGTGTCTCCACTACCACATACAATAACACATCAACATACCTTTAGTGTCACACACTCACATACACATATACATCAAATATAGCCATTTATTCTCAGTCATTTGTAAGATACAAATATAAGCATATCATAGCCCCGTCTTCACACTCCGCCCGTGCAATACGGGTCCCTTCCTCCCAATTTGATAGGTATGGCACCGTCTTCGCACTCCGCCCGTGCACTACGGGTCCCTTCCTCCTAATATAATGTATATGGCACCGTCTTCGCACTCCGCCCGTGCAATACGGGTCCCTTCCTCCTCAATAAGGTATATGTACACATACATCCAAATACACACAAGATCGGCACATTCAATTTCATAAGGCTCATGTATAAAGCACATCATTTCATATATAGAATGATATTCTCAATTAGTACTTACCCGTTACCATGTATTCTTATGCAAAAT
Organism: Agave tequilana; assembly: GCA_038442645.1. Lineage (NCBI taxonomy): Eukaryota > Viridiplantae > Streptophyta > Magnoliopsida > Asparagales > Asparagaceae > Agave > Agave tequilana. Next base: position 40,717 of record JAVJIF010018470.1, read on the forward strand.
CCGCACAATTGACTTAGCCAAGCATATCACATATATATATATGTGTACAAAATCAAATAACATACACCAATCATATTTATGTCAACCATAATGAATTCTATTCAGTAACATGCATGTCAATGCCATTGTGCACCATACTTCAAAATGCAAGTCGCATATGCAATTAGGTAAAATGCTATATCAAACAAGTTATTATTCGTTTTTGTAATAAGGTATAATGCAATCCAAATTTATAAAAAAAAACCCCACTCACCTTCAAGTTGAGCGTTCTACAAGGGGTTCGTGCCGAGCACCGCCTCGTGTTTCCTTTCCGAATAACCACATCGGACACCGACATGCCACTCCCCCTATTTGTTAGTAGCAAACAACATCACATATATAACTCTTGAATGAACATCTAGTGGATTACAATGTTCTCGTAGAAGAGACTTATTTTACCATTACTTATTACTAGCCTCTTATCCTAGAGAATATACCAATATTATTATCATGGCTATTACACGATTTCTAATACAATGAAATGTTTCTAACTAATACTTGTCATGGAGTCCAATATCCAACCTCAAATCTTATTAGTAAAGCATTATCACATAGCCACATACTATTAAAATATTCTTGCCCACAATACATTAAATAAATAACTTTACCCAACAAGTTCTCACCTTCATTCGGAGAGTTCTTCGCAATTCTTTTAGCTTCCACATGATCCCAAACAATGATCCTATTCAAGAGATCATCAAGATATCTTTTAGTACTAGATTCACCAATATCTTGGAAGGTTAACACTATTTATATGCTAATTCTCTTCCAAAAATTAAATCAGAATTTTATCAAGTCTTAGATGAACTCACCTCAAAAATTCAGATCTAGGGCTGAATTTTACTTCCCCAAAACATGGGTTTTCCATAGGAAAAGCTCCCTTTTCCCTCTCCGGCCAACGGAAGCTTCCTCCCCCCCAAAACTAGGCCGGCCGCGGCCTGTTCTGCTGCGCGCGCGGCTGCGCGCGGCCGCGTGGTGGCGCGCGGTCGCGAGCCCCACCCCTGGCCTCGGCCAGGGGTTCAACTGGAAGAGAGAGAGAGAGTAGGAGGGAAGAGATCTAGGGTTTCAGGTGGAGAAGGAAGTATTTTTAGAGAGAAGAGAAAGTTCTCCTCAGATTTGAACGTAAGGGAAGTACATTTTGCAAAGAAACCCTCCTAAAACCAAGTCATTACAAAAACACCACCTCCACTAACTTGTCACTTGGCCAAAACTAGGATCAAGATGATCCTAGCCCTACATCTCATCCCCTCATGCACACCTAACCCCTTCTACTAACTAGTATTTTGATTAAACAAAGGGGTATGGTTAGTGGGGGTATGTATATACCATGTATAAATATATTCAAATATTTGAATATGTGACACCTTGTATATACATGGTTGTCCCTTACATAAATCATCGATATATTTACATCTCACATACTTGTGATAATTTATCAACACCAATTTCTCACTTAATCATCAGGAAAAAAATAATTATATGGATATATAAATTAAAGTTTGCATTACAACACTTAATTCATGATTAAAGTGCGCCGAACATTATAGTTATCAGTCCCAATTATCCAGCATTAACTCATGGCTAAGAATTAAATATTCTTTAGGAAAAGAAATAAATAATAAAAAATTTCGGGCTGTTACACGGATGTCTAGATTGGCACTCTACTTATAGGATTTCCCCCACTCGGAGTCAACGCATCCAAACTGTCAATGGTTGACACCCCAATTTTAGGCCTCTTTCTAATTTGCGAGCCAGCATTCTGGAGAGCCTATAATTACATGAAACATATGATATATACATGAGAGTTTTCTTATTTGTATTATCCCTCAATGTACTAGTTTTGTGTGATTAAAGGCTGAAGAAATCAAACATACTAGAGAGACACAGTCGCCCAAGTATTATCCAAACACCACCTTTGCGAGTAATTGGATGTATTACTTATCTCAGAATGACATGGTTGTGAATGTTTAGCCTATATCTGCATCAGACATATGGTATATACATGAGGGTTTTCTTATTTGGATTATCCCATTGACGTACTAGTTTCATATGATTAGAAGATAAGTGTACATAGTCTTGTCATCCCAATTTATTTAATTTACACTTTTCATTAACTTTTCTTATGCTGCATCTAAGATATAAATTAGGATGTTCCATTACATGCTTGTGTGCGCATTCTCCTTTCCTCCTACCAGAATCCAAAGGTTGTACGTCCCTCTAATGGGATTTTCCCCACTTGAAGACGGCAAAGTACACTCCAGCCTATGGGCTCCCTTTGGTCTGCCCACGGGCGATCAAAACCCTCCACTGTGGGATTTTTTCCATTAGGAATCCATACTCTACTGTGGGCTCCCCCCACTCAAAGTCCCACCAAATTTCCCAATCTGCTGCTGGGATTTCCCACTCGGAAACCAAAATTTTGCAAGTGTCATTGATAGGATTTCTCCCCCACTCGAAACAATGCCGCAAGCTTGCCAAACTGTCTCTGTACCAATTCAAACATTCTAGAGTTAAAGACTAGCACTCTGAAGAGATATGATCGATCCAAAAAAGCCAACAAAATACATATGATCCTAATCTGATCCCTCTATCCTGCCATTACGTCCAGCCTCACCTTCAAACTCTGAAAGCATGTCCTGTGAAGATTATCTGTCAAAAGGCATTGTCTCATTGCTCACCATTGCCCAGAAGACCTCGGAAGAAGCTCCAAGAGGTTCCTTCATAAAAGTAAGAAATCATTCAGATGAAGAACATTCTCTTATCCGCCTGAAACATGCCTCCGAGGAAACCAGATAGACTCCGGCAAGTCAGACAAGTCAGTGATAAAATCACACGACTGACCCTTTGTTCTAAGGAAGAGGTCAGAGCTCCAGAAGGAGTAATTCATCGGCGACATCCTGATGAAAATACCTCTCATACTCCCCTCCTGCTGTTCACTACAAGAAAAGAGTCTTTAAGCGCGAGGCAGCGGTGACCGATCAGAATGAAGACTCCAAGACAAGCAAAATTGTCGTGGAGTCGCATCCATCTCCGTAATCGCCCATGACAGCCCCTACTCCTACCTAGGGGGTGAACGAGCCCGAACCAGCCTGCCGACCCGCCGACCCCCTAGGCCCGGCCAGGGCGTGCCCAGGTTTGGGAATCATGGCCCACGGCCCAGTCGGGCCGCATCTAGGCTGCGCCCGGGTCGGCGCGGTGATGGCCAATTTTTAAGGGGGTTTGTATTTTTTTTTTTAACAAACCCCCCAACAGATACATTGGCCCAGAAATTAGCTGTTGGGGGGTTTTTGTAATTTTTTTTACAAACTCCCCAATCATTATTGTGGCCTAAATTTTTTTTGACAAAAAAATTACATTTTAACTCCTCTTTCCCTTTATAAATATGCACTCTTCTCCACTTCATTTCATCACCAAAAAATTCTCTAAAAATCTCTAAAAGATCTCTTAAATTCTCAAGTGTTAAAGCTCTCAAATTTTCTCAAGTTCTCAAGTAATCAAGCTTTCTCAATCTCCTCAAGCTCTCTCAAGTTCTCAAGCTCTCTCAAGCTCCCTCAAGTTCTCCAAGTGCTCAAGCTCTCTCAAGGCTCAAGCTCTCTCATGTTCTCAAGTTTCTCAAGCTATTTCAAGCTCTTTTATATTCCGGTATTTATATTCTTGTCAATTTTAGCTTAAAAATGGACACACACTCTTTCTCAGCAAGCTATAGATATCCATCTTCTAGATATAATACTTTAGATTTGAATAGTTAAGAATGGTATGATTTGCATTTGCCTTTACCCGACACTCCAATACTTTCATTCACACAACCAGAAATACCCTCCACGGATTTTATTGCTTCTACTGATCCATCTTCTAATCCACCTTTTCCTTTCACTAACGAAGTGTAACTTTCATGGCAGAGAAAAAAAATCTGAGGTTTGAAATTTTTTCAAAAGGAAACTATTAATGGAGTTAAGAAGGCGGAATGCAAGTTTTGTCTTGATATTTCTTATTCATTTTTAAGAAATAGTGGAACCGGCGCACTAACTAGGCACATTAAAATACCCACAGAATCAACCACGACAAACACAAATTTTTACTTTTGATGGCACACTAAACACTTTTAGTTATAATCGTCAAAGGTAAAACCAATCTAGTTAAATATTTAATTCAAACTGAACACCCTTTTAGTTTTGCTGATAATGAAGCATTCACAAATTTTATTAGAACTACTCATAATCCTGAATATGATCCGTTCTGTAAAAATACTATTAGAGCGAAAATGATCATGGTTGTTGAAGAAAAACAAATTTTAATTGCAATTTTTCTTCTATGCCACAAAGAGTTACACTTCTGATTACTGGAAAGCTCTTAATGGCTTTCATTACATAGTTGTTATTATACATTTTATTCACGCTGACTGGATTTAAATAAAAGAATTATTGGTTTTAAAAAAATTTCTTTTCCTCATAATGGTTCTAACCTTAATCAGACTATTATGAAAGTTGTTAGAGAATTTAGACTTGAATTTAAATTTTTTTCTATTTCAGTTGATAATGATGGCAATAATATTGTTGTAATTGAGCTTTTAAAAAATCATTTTAAACCAGTTTTGAATCAAAAAAAAATTTCATATTTGTTGTATATGTCACATTATTAACTTGTGTGTATATGATGATTTAAAATATATAGATACTTATATTCCTAATTTAAGAAGTACTATTTTACTTTTTAGAAGTAGTGGGCCAAGAAGGCAAAGTTTTAAATAAAGTTGTTCTAACGTAAGCTCACCAATTAGAAGTTTATCTCAAGACATAAAGACTCATTGGAACTCAACATATAATATATTGAGAAAAACTATTTCTTATCGGACTGCAATAGATATATTTATTTTCATGTAATTGTCAGACATACCTATTTCTGGTGATGATTGGAAAATTATTGAAGGACTTTGTGAATTTCTAAAAAATTTGAAAGAGTAACAAGATTATTTTCTGGGGTTTATTATTCCATAATTAATTTAGAATTTTACAAGTTAACTGAAATTACTGAACTGTTTTATACATACCGAAATAATTTTTTACCTCATGATATTATTGCACTTATGGAAGAAAAATTCAATAAGTATTTTAAAAAAAATTCTACTATATTTTATTTTGCTACTATTGTGGATCCTCGAATTAAATTTGAAGGATGTAAAATATTTACTTAAAAAATTTTATGAAAAAATGAATTATCCTAATTGTTTCTAAGCATGGAATGTTATTGAGCATTCTATAAATAATATGTATGATTTTTATGATTCTCAATTTGAAAATAAACAACCATCCCAAGCTGCATCTTTGTCTAGACCTAAAAGTTTTTTATTATCTGATTTATTATCTGCATCCAAAAGATCAAAAAGTTCAAACTTATTGAATGAGCATCATTATTATTCTACTCATGCTATAGCTCCTGATATTGATGCAAACTCTGAATTTAAAAACTTTTATATTTTTGCCTGGTGAAAATCACAGGATTCGACATAATTTGTGTTTTTCAATATGACACGTGATTTGCTAACCCCTTCTATCTCTACTATAGCTTCAGAATCTGCTTTTAATACAGCTGGATGACTGCTGACTGATACGAGAAACCGCCTAGCGTCAGAAGCTATCGAGATCAGCATCTACGGGAAGGATTGGCTCGATGCGAAAACGAGAAGTCAAAATAAAACAGAAGAAGAAATCATTGAATACTCTCCAGAAGATGAGTGAAGAAATGAAAATCTTTTGTATATATATTTATATCAATTTAAACTTCAATTTCAATATATATGCAAGATTTGTAATTTTATCTTTTTATCTATATTATTCATTTATATTTGTATCAATTTATCCAATCTATTGAATTGTTAATAAAAGAATTTATATTTGAATTTTACAACTTGTATCAATTTTGTCCAAAATTGTGGGTATTTTTTCAGATTTTTTAGAATTTTTAATACATTTTTTAATTTTTTATAAAAGACACGGGCCGGACCGGCTCCGGTATGGCCCGGTCGGATCTCCAGGCCGTGCCCGAGTGCCCCATAGGTGGACCGGGCCCAGGCCGGGCCAGGGTCGTCCGCGATATGCGGGCAAGCTCGGGCTAGTTCTTCGACCTGTCTGGCCCAGGATGGGCTCGACCTGGCCCTTCACATCCCTACTCCTACCTCGTACACGCCATCAAGAAAAAAGGACTCCAACCCTCAGGATTGGAACTGGATCAGGCAAGCCAGAGACCAGATGAACAAACCAAGATAGAGCAGGAGACCTCCCTATCTCCCCTGACAGCGGAACCCTGTCATAACAACTGGCGTATTGTGACAGGCTCATCACAGCGCCTGACATATTGCGCCAACCATTCCCACTGTCTCCAATTCAAATTTCTAATCCCCAAAAAGTCAGTCCATGTCTCAAGGTTCTCGATCAACCGAATCAGTTAGATGTCAACTGTCACTGTCATATGATCTCAGCCATCATGATGCCAAGATTCGAAACGATGCCAGTTTCAAATTTCAAGGATTCTAATTGATTAACAGGATAGTTGTCCACCAGTCGTGCGATCTCCAAGTATATTCAGAAGATTTGCATTTATGATCCAACTCCCCTCTTGTTCACAGATATCAAGAAGTTAAAGCATTAAAGGATATCCTACTAATTCTGCTCTTCTGATTTCCCTTTCGCAGGCTCCATAAGCAAAAGAGCGGAGGACATCTGTAGTGGACAAAAATAGACCCTCATTAGGATGATGACGTGTGTCCAAGCAACCGAGCACCCACTCCAAGACTTTCACATTATTCAATCCATCCAGCAGCATCCGCCACTCCAGATCCTCTCGAAGTCCGTTCTCCGTCCAGAAGATAAATCATCCCGGAAGATTCTGCCAGTCGGACATCCCAGATCTCCCTCCGCCCCGAAACTCTGGAGCACCTCAATTCGAGCTCCAGCAACAGATCATCCCCAATCTTCGTCGTTAATTACGCAATCTAATGCTCTTCCACGTTCATCATGTGTAACGCCTCTCAGCACGAGCAGTTATGGATAGTGGCGGAATTCTCGGTATGCAATGCCAACAAACCAGTACCACTAATCGCTGTCGTTACAACGTGTGAAACGGGCAGATCTCACCCAGATCAGCTATCTTCAGTCCAACAGCTTAGTGGAGGAAAAATAAACCTCTTCCCCCAAGGAAGGGGTCGAACCCTGAAAATGTCGAAGTATATGCACTTCTTTCAAATCACTGTACTTCTTGTAACCAGAGAATTATGTTTGTATTAAGGATTTTCCAAGTATATGCACTCCTTCCTCCCGTAAAATTTTCAAGTTAAGGATTTTCACGTAAAATCTTTTATGTTTGTAATGTGTTTTACTTATGCACATTTTCCCCCATTTTTCAATCTCGTTTGTGATGAGGATCGACTGTCCGATCGCTCGTGACGGAAGATCACCACCATAGGTTGCCACATTGATTTTCAAAAGTAACTCTATAATTTTTGAAAATTTTAACCATAAAATTAATCTCTTTTTGTTACTGCATTAGATTATTCGATGCAAATGAAAGATTCGAATCAGTGAAGTTTTGACCCCAATATTCTCTAACTTGAGTTCGATAAGGATTGTCAATTGGTGAAGGATCTATCAAGCTCGAAAAGGATTAGAGTCAACTTGGAACAAACTAGACTTGACAAGCTGATCAAGAGACTTAGAAACCTACTAAATTGGCCCAGAAGAAAAACCACTTATGGAACTAGTATAAATATTGTCTTGAATGTGAAATATATTCAATCACATATCCAATCATCTTTCACTCAAAAACAAAACTAAATCAACTCGTATATTTTCTTCGACTGAGCAATTCATCCGACCTGGAATTTCCATCTTTTCTTGGTTGATAAATGTTTGAATCATCCAAACTAAAAGAAATATATGTAATAACCGACAAGAGAACAAAAATATCTAATTTGCTTGTTCCAAGGGCGGCTCAACCCCTAGGCGAACAAGGCAAATCGCCTAGGGCCCCTGAATATAGTGGGTCCCCAAAATAGATTAGCCATATTAATACAAAATAAATTAACCATATTAATAGAATGTTTATATGTCTGAGTGGTTAAGGAGACACTTGAAATTTGTTGAGCCAGCTTGTGCACAGGTTTGAGCCATGCTGTCAACAAAGTTCTTTTTATAACTGTTTTTTCATTTTTTTTTGGGGCAACATTTGAGATTTTCACCATCTATTTAATAAATTGGTTGACATTTCATCCATTTTTAAAACAAAAATTAGTAAATATTTTACTCTCTGTGATTCTAATATAATTGTTGAATACATTTTTTCCCATAAAGTAAATTCTCTTGTGAAATAGTCTTAATATGAGTCTCTTTCACTAAGTTATTTAATGATAATTAGACTCTCTTCCACTACCCCTCAAAACTTTCTCTCTCTGTCTAATTATAATTAGAGTCTCTTCCACTTTCTCTGAAAACTTCTCTCCCCCAGATCGTCGACAAACCCGAGCTCGGTAATAACTAATCCAGGATATGTAACTCGTCATGAACTGTACCATCTTTGATGTATGAATTTTGAATGCTTTTGTTGATTTTTTTGCTTTTAAATTATGGGAGGTGTTTGAACTTTGAAGTTCCTGATTTTCTAATTAAGCTTTAAATTGTCTTTCTATCATATCAAATACGTGCTATGTTTCACTTTTTCACTTCTATTAATAAACTTAAAGAAATGCAAACAGTTGTTTTTCTTGATTGAGTGCTTTTAACTGAGGCTATCTTTTGATTTTTAACTTTTATTCAGATTTCTGGGAAGCCTCTTTTGAATTTTAACTTTTATTTCAGATCTTCTATGAAAGTTTCCGTTGTTAATAGAGTAATACTTAAATTGAAATTTGTGGATTCTATTAATCATGAACAAGTATTCGATCAATTCATGAAATAAACGACTGCCAACATAAATTTAAACATCACATACCTAATGTATTCCTCATATAGTAGTTTAATGAAGTGTTCAGTTTTTGTACGATCTGATTCACTGAGGCCCTTGTAGGAATAACTATATATATTTATGTATTATTTTATTTTTTACTTCCAACAATTTTGATTTGTTTAATGCAGGGGCGGCTCAAAAAGTTAGAAGAATTGTTTTTCAATAAAATGTTGATTAAATAAAATATTAATTAATATTATTTTTTTAAAATATATTTTAAAAGGGTCTCATTTGAAACTTTCGCCTAATACCTCTCTAAAGATTGAGTCGCCCCTGGCTTGTTCTTTCTTTTTTGACCCTAAAGAATATTTTTGTATGGATATTTAGAATGTATGTATCTAAGTTTGCATGGAATTAAAATTTTAGAATTTATTTTTAACTTTTCTTTCAAATCAAAAGATCAGATCACAGTTCTAGGACTGTGTGAGGTCCTCCTAAAATCTAGGACCACTGAGATTTTTATTGTACATGTTGGGCAAAAGGGATACCGTTGGCATTTTGCCCTGGCTCGCCTATTTCCGGCAACAGAACGACTATGCCCCTCACTTCCAAGTGCCAATATTGACACCCAGTCTTTTAATTAAGGCACCCAACAGATAAAAGCATTCACTCAAAATGATAAAAGTACCCTCTCAAATTTATCAAATTACCCCTCTTATTTCCCAACTTAAATTTTATTCAAAATTCTATTGTATCCTCACTCAACTCCCTCTCCCCATCTCTCCCAACTCTGCATTTCTCTCCCTCTTTTCCGTTCTCGCTTTCATTCTCCCTCCCACTCTCTCTCTGACATATCATTCCCCGTTGATTGCTAAACTTCATCGACGCTCCCGCACAGCCAACTCCCACCACCAGTGATCTCCCGTGTAACAAGGTGAGTTTCAACCCAAAATCTTTTAAAATTATTTTTTATGAAAAATTGGTAGATCTATTGAACATGGGTGGTTGATTGTATGTAAAGTTTAATCGTGTTGTAAATGTAGAAAGAACTCGTAGAATTTTAATTCTTGATTTAATCAAATTTATTCTATTTTTTTTCATGGGTTCGTAGTCGGTTTGGTCAGTAAGGGACAAATAGTATAAGAAATGTTCGATTGATTTAGTCGAACAATATTTGTGTGTCGCTCCAAATGGACCAAACAAAATAATTCTGTTCGACAGACTACGGCCAAATATTTCTATATATATTCGGCAGACAACGAAATATTCTCTTTATGGCATTCATCAACACTAAATATCTATCTGTTACAATAACAGATGCCATTAACCGAGCATGCAATAGTGATTTCAAGCTATCCAAGCATCAACTAAAGTTATATTCTAATTCGGCTTCCAAATATGCAAAAGAAACAAAAAAAGTCAATTCAATGCTTGTAACACCAATAGTTTCTATCAACGGTAACCGATATTTGTTAGTCGTGTATGTGCAATCCATTATTAAAATTCGAGAAAATGCATGCAATAATTCAATGCTAGCCGGGTGAGCCCAAATAATATCTTTAACAATGTCAGTATTTGAACAACTTCTATGAACCCCAATATATGTGTGTTCACAAAGATGGTTCATTAGTTACTGCATTTGTGATTTTTCAGTATATTTCACAACTTTATTCTTCCTCCTTGCATTGTAAATTGTCTTCATTGTGCTCACGTTGAGATTATTTTTTTGTTTCAATGTATGCAAAATATCTCTTGGTCGAATAAGGGTGTAAAACATATTTACAACTAAATTCTCTTCTTCTTCTGACAATCTACCGGGAAAAGAATGTCTTTCCATATGTTTTACCGCCAATTAATTATGAACTCCATAATCAACCGAAAACATCCACTCTTCTTCATAAGATAACTGCTTGCCCTTCAGTGAGAACAGATAGAGCATTTTTTTGGTACCGGTTCTTCTTGATTGTTGTTGATTAGATTTATCTTTGACATGGATACTGAGGAGTGAATTTTGTATGTTCCACTGTGCTCACAACTAAAAAAACAGCCTTCCTTTCTTTTTTCAGGTTTTGGGGTATCAGTTTTCTTGATAACAATCATAAATCCTCGTGACTTACCAACTTCTCGACTCCAATTGATCAGTGCCTCTCGAGTTTGAAATATTTCGTGTGTGGTGATGTCAATATTATAATCAATAATTAGTTCAGTACCGATATTATTCAATTAGTAGAAGGATGTTCCTGTATTAGAAAATAAAAAAAATGTTAAACTTGCCGCAAGGTCTCTTTTCAACCAACAAGGGCTGACCGAATTTCTTATGCTTGGATTATAATTATCGAAAATATTAGGTCTGTTCGGTCAGAGTTTTCTGAACAGAAACAAATTGTTTGGCTAAAAATGATCAAACATTGTGTTTTTATTCGGCAGTTATAGGTCGAACAAAGGACTTATGCTTGGGCTATAATTACCCACTCAATAAAAAGTAAGGAAAAAAATGAAAATTAAACGGTAAAAACCTCATCTTCCCATTATTGTAACGCTCGAAAGTGGTAATTTGCTTATCCATAGGTGACAACTAAGTAATGCGGATGAAATTTTAGAGTTAAGATGAGTAAAAAATTTTAGTGATGTTTTTGAGGAATGGAAGGAGCGGGGAGGAAGAAGGATGAGTGTCGCTGGGTGCTTTCATCATTTAGTTTGGGTGCCTTAATCAATTCAGAATTAAAAATTTTGAATTCTTGTAATTTTATAAAATTTAAAAGGTAATATTGTTATTTCATCTTGGGGTATAATGATCAACCAAAAATCTGAAATTTCAGTGGGTGCCTTAATCAGTTCTGTGACTGCCTATATCCGCACTCCCACCCCCCAACGCCCAAAACCACACCCCTGCTTCACTTTCACCCATTGTTTTCCAGCCGAATTACAGCCATGCCCCTCAATACAAAAAAATTCAAATCAAATCAAAATCTTGTTGCTTTCTTGCTTGATGGCCTCTCTAACATATTAATTAAACAAGTAGAATTACACAATACACTAACATAATTTCGCAAGTATAACTTCCTACCAACACATGGCTACTGTACATTCTTGTCTTTCTTCTTCCGATCAGTTCTCCTCTGCTTCAAAGGGAGTTGCACTTCACTATCCTTTGCTAACAAGTTAAAAAGAAGCAAACCCCCCCGTATATCTCTAACTCTACTGAGAGAAGTCTGTTTCTAACATCTCTTTAGCTACTCTCTCTCTCTCTCTCTTCTCCCTGTAGCGAGCTCACACTGGGTTTGTGTATGGCATTTGCTTACTACTAGAGCAAGTGCAGCCGGCTCGGCTGTCCGATAGACTCTGCAGAGAAAAAATGGCAAACAATTTTTACTAACGATTCACAAATGTGAATGGAGGAAGAAACTCGAAGAAAATTTCATTCTTCCTCCTCACCTTGGCCTGCTTTTGGAGGTCCTTTATGTAGTCGACGGCCAAATCTAACATGTCGGCCGTGTTGGTTTGCTGCGTAGTCAAATAGAACACAACAGTCAGACAAACGGAAAGAAATTTTAATCTTATCATAATATCAAAATAACACATCTTCTTCTTCTTCGGCCAGCACTCTTCTTTTCTAGAAGAAAGGTTCCGTAAAATTTCACCGGCCAGGCTCATGTTGCTGCCTTACCACTGGGCTAGAGTTCCCTGCCCTGGAAGCCAGGGCAAAGCCCCTCCCTCTAGTTTTGTAGCTTTCATGGTTACCGATTTAGTAAAGTGGATCTTGTCTATAGTTAGAATTAGAATCAGTGACGTGTGGGCGAAATAAAATAGAAGATTAAAGTAAATTTTCAGTGCGGACATAATAAAATAAAATTATAAAAATTAAATAAGACATAGACGAAGACTTGAACCTATGATCCGCTTGACCCCATTTTGGATATGGGAAAGGCAAAGATGATTGAAGAAGAAGAAGATAGGTTAGTGCATTTCTCATGTACCTTGTCCATATTGGGGACAAGCTCCTGTAGCTTCCTCATGCGTTCACTGATCCGGGTCCTCCTCACCTAAAATAATTGCAGCGCAAGAAGAAATATTCAAAAAAAAAAAAAAAATTTCTGACTGATCATTCACCAGCTACGTTCATTCAATCCATCAAAAGAACTTGAGCTATGAAATAATATGGATGATTGATTACCCTTTCGGCGATACTCCTAGGATGAGTAGCACACCCTCGCTTCGCCCTGATCCTGCAAGGGACTGAATCCTGAAACTGCATGAAATTTTCGACGGCGGCCATCTCCGATGAGGTCTTCGGCAAGCTGAACTGATGAGTCAGACCATTTCTGCCCTCTCCATTCTGCAATCAAAACAAAACAAAACGAAAAAAAAAACATCCGTTTCAGTAATCAATCCAACTTCAAACTAAGTAAAAGATGAATACTGAAGATGGACCTGAAACTCTGTTCGGTTGTCTCTGGGCCTCCTGCGACCTGAAGAGAAATTGTTGTCTGATAAAATCGGAGACTCCTCCCATGAAGCCATTGGGTGCCCTCCGATGGATTCGTTCTCAATCTCGGAGATCTGAGACATTAGCCCGGCCGAAGACGACTGCCTCGAGGAGAAGCACAGCTGGCTCTTCAATCTGCTCCCTGTTCCCATCCCCCCGCCTTCATTCGCGTTTCTGAATCCAGCAAACCCCCTCATAACTCCGTACCCTACAGAAACAGCACAAAGAGAAAAAAAAATTGACATCCCTGCAGGGGACAAAAACATATCTATCCAATTTTCTTTCCATTTTGATCCAAACCAAATAATTGAAATGAATGAAACAAGTAATTTATTCCATTCGTTTCAATTTTCATACCGTTATCTACGTTAAGGTGGGAGAAGAGGCCAGCGGGAGAGCTGCTGTGGCGAATGAGATTGGAGCAGTTCCCGCCGCCACCGCTGCCGTTCTTGAGCTGATCCGCCCCCATCGCCACCATCTGATTCTGCTGAATCTGATGATGGTGCTGCTGCTGCTGCTGCTGGTACATCATCTGCGATGCAGCGGCGGCAGAGGAGAACCCTCCCAAATTCTCCTCTGCTGAAGTTACTGGCGGAGGCTGCTGCGGTGGCTGAGGAGAGGGAGGAGGGAACTGAGGGTTCCTCGGCCCGCCGCCGCCAGCTCCACCTCCGGACGGCGGCTTGCTCCGGATCTCGTCGCGGAGATCCGGAGACAAGAATCGGGCGAACATCGTCTCCGTCTCGGGACTGGACGGACGAACCGCGAGGAAGTCCTCGCATACTTCCCCGAGTAGGGAGCTGGGGGCGGATCGGTAGCGGAGGAGGCCGGAACTCATTTGATGGTGCGGATGCGTCGCCGGTGGGAATGGACGGTTCAGATCTTTCGGTGCCGCCGGAGAAGATCCGTAAATTTGACAAGCCAACCCACTGATTTTCCTTTTTTAACTCTTCAGTAGCTCACCTCACTTCAACTGAATCAAATTGGTCCAAATCAACAGTAAACCACAGGAAGCTCAAGCCCAGGTCTCCGCCTCCTCGCCATCACCCAAAATCTTCGAGAAATCGAATCAGAAAACGAGGAGGAGGAGGAGCGAAAACTTATCTATACAAATCAATGAAGATTTCTTCCACGCCTCGCTTCCTCAATTTATTGTTACTGCACTCAGCATCAGATACAGAGACGGATCAATTTTTTTACTTTCTTTCTTCCTTTTCTGCTCTCCTCGTCCCATTTATATAAGAAAAAGAAATTTCAATTTCTTTTCTTTCTCACCTTTTTTTTTTTGCCCTTCCTCTCAACACTTCGGTCGTCTCTTCGAAGCATCAACCGACGAAGTGGGTTTGGGGATTTTATATTGGCAGAGGGACAGCGAGCGAGAGACAGGCAGAGAGGGCTATTAATTAATTATTAGCAATTAATTAATGCGCGACGCGACGCGAGCGAGGGCAGAGATAAGTACCCGCAAAATTAACGGAGCGGGTATTGCCAGCACTGGATAGGTACCCTCATTTTGAGAAAGGCCACTCCCAAAATTTCTAAAATTTTACAAAAATCTTCTTCCCTCGTCTCCTCCTCCCCTCTTCGTTCGCCGGCGAATCTCCCTCCCTTCTTCTCCAGCGAACACCAGTTCTTCTTTCGCCGCAAAATCGTCAAAAAATAATGGCACACCTGTAATTTTTTTTTTTGAAAGGCCTTTCTCATTTCTTGTGGTGGCAATATCCGTTCCTCAAAATTAATTAAGACACCCTGAAAAAATTATTGGTGATCCCTTATTTTTTTGATACACTTATCCTATGTGAAACATTCAAAATGCTCCTCTTTCTTGGTAAAAATTACAAGGGCTCCTCCTTTCTTCTTCTCTTTCCATGACGAGCCCCCTCTCTGCCCCTGGAGGTCCCCTCTCCCCCTACTACCTCTCCCCCCGTCCTCCACGGTAAGCCCCTCTTCCACTCACCGCCTCTCTTCCCTTGTCTATCCCCCTCCTTTCCCTGTCAACCTCCCCCTTTTCCCTCCCCCTCGCTGTCGTGTTCGATCATGGTTGGCTGAATAGTTGTAGCTCTGTTCGATCGGGGGGTGGGGGGATGAGGAGGAAGGAGGTGGAGGGAGGGGGTTGGCGGGCTAAGGGCGGCGCGGAGATCTAGCGGGAGGGAGGGGGAAGGTGCAGGGAAGAGGGGGACGTCGGCGGACGTGCGTACATTGGAGGGGGAAGAGTACAGAATGGAAGGAAGAAGGAAGTAGGGTATTTTAGACATTTTAAAAAATTCAGGATAAATTCAGCGGGTGCCTTGATTCACACTAGAGTGGTGCTTTAATCTGGTGAGTGTCTTAATCAATTTGCTGGGTGCATTTATCCGCACCCGACGCGTGCCATCTCCCCTCGAACTCTCTCTCTCCAGTATCTATACGCGCATTCTGACGTTAATGCCCCTGTTCGATTCTGATAAACCCGGCCGTCCCACAGTCCAGTGCAAATGTCAGCATGGAATTCTGCCCCGACGGCCGGCGTGTCTCGTGGTCCCTACAGACTCAACTGTGCTGGCTCCGTGAGGAGGAGCAGAATCAACACGAGAAACATTTTTCTTGCCATTTTAGAATGTTGATGAGCTTTTTGTCATGTTTTTAAAACGGATATTTTTGTGGCCTGTTTTTAGCATGGAGATGGATGGCTCCCAAGGTTTCTGGCCACGAATTTGGGGTATGATATCTTTGTCAAAAATTCAATATATAACCAACAAAAATGAAGAATTTCTTGGTAAATTTTTGAGGCAAACTTCCAAGTGTACAAAACCAAATAGAATAAAACTTCCTTCTCTCGACATAGAAAAGGTAGGAATTATCTATCTTAGCCGTTCACGTCATATAGTTTATAAAAGTTTTGCATTTTACTGAATTTTACTTTGAGATTTTATAAAAGACATAAAATAGAAGTAAAAAAATGTTATAGGCATGCAAAATGCTTGGACATGAAATACAATGATTGAGAGACATTCTTTATTGGGATTGTTGGCTAATTAATACAGGGCTACACGGAAGACTCAAATTTCAGAATTTATAACCCCGATGCAATACATGTAACCATCACGAGTGTCAGCGAGAGAGCTAAATTCTTTTTAGTAGAGTTTTTAACTCATTGGTGATGACCGAGAGAGAAGAACATCAGGGGACATCTGCACACGCGAGCTAGAGTGAAAGCATACACAAGTGTGCTACCCAGCCGACTAGCATGTGGATAAGTCCACTGTCCCCTACAACAGGTGATTAATGTGTTTGTCCCACGTAGAATCTCAAATCACCGAATTGTAAGAAGGTAGATAAATTAGTGGACTTCATCCATATCGCGTTGTGTGAGACTAAACTTTTGAGCAAAATCTTTACTTTGATCATGTGAACACTCTAAAATCATAACCGAAAAAAGACAAAAAAATTTTTTTTTACGGAAATGAACTAACATCTAAGACCCAAAGTTTTAAAACATAGCTTTTTGTAAACTATTGAGTATGTTTCAACTTTGTTTAAAAGTTGTATGTCAATTATGGTTTGTAATAATCTATTTCCGGGGGCATACGATACAAGGATTCGTTTGCCGTCTGAGACGTTAATTTACTTACTAAAATATCGCCGACTTCTATCCAAGGTCCCAGCATCACATTGCGATTTTCTGTCTAAATTTCAGAGTAAATGAGAAAATTAATAAATGAGTAATAGATTAGACTATATAGCTATACCAAGAGAACAATACATCAAGGAAATCCTACGTGTGTTGCACGTACAAAACCACGCATTGAACAAATCCCAACTTATTAGTTTCTTGAGTCTAATCTACAATCAAGTATTTCAAATGACGAGCCTCAACTAAATTTGATGAGAATAAATAGCATTTAGATGTAGAGGAGCGGTATTTTTCCCTTCATTTCTTTTATTTGTTTTCTTTTTGTGTCTTTCTTCTTTTTCTGTTCTTTTTTCTTCACCACCTTTGCTTCTTTGTTTTCCCTTTCGTATTTCTTTTGTTTTCTCTCTATTTCTAAGAAAGACATAGTGCAGTTACCTTTAATATATAGTTCATTTGCAACAAATCTAAGGCGGTTTTTGGGGCAATTTATTCTAATGTTGAAGGAACTTATCGACTTGTTAGAATATGATTATAGTACTCTCAACTCTTATCATAACTAACTTTGACGGTTTGGTATGGTGACAGAGAGGTTAATACCATTTTGTATTTGTTTTGTTGTTCATATCAAGTGAAGATTGGCTTTAAACTGGGGGGCGCCAACAGTAGTATAATTCTTTTTTGCTAGTTAACTGCTACTGTGCACTGAGATTCAATGTATAATCAGAACCGCAGCGACCGGATCTATATTAATCTTAATACGTCTGTAGCATGTCTCGAACCGGTGACCGACGGCAATATAGTTGAACTAGACTTCTTTGTTAACAAAATTAATAGTCAAACAAGACCCTAAACATTAAACATGCCGCCAAGGGTTCTTTTCTTTCAACTTAACACATTCTGTAATGTAAACGTCCCCGTAAAGGTACTGAAAACTATACTCTTAAATCACCACTGGTCATTGGAAACTGCGGGCGTGTTTGTTTCGCCGCAAAACGCCGCAAAACGCAAGTCGTAAAACTTCTTTTCCATTTTCCGTTATTTGTTTCGCTGAAAAACAAGTTGCAAAATACAACTCTTCTTTTCCCATTTGCAGTTGCTACAGTTAAATTTGTGGTCATGTAAATCTCACTTTTACACTCATATTTTCCCACTTGCAGTTGCTACAGTTAATTTTGTGGTCATGTAACTCTCACTTGTGGTACACTTACAGTTCAAAACAGTTACTTGATAATCAATATATAATTTAATATTATTAAATATTTAATGTTTTAAACAGTGTTCAATTTCTTATTTAATTATTTAATTATTTTATATTTTTAATCTTTATTTTTTTATTGTTTTTAATATTGTTTTAATATTTAATATTTTACTATTTTAATTTAATATTTTTATTCAATATTTTATTTAATACTTTATTATTTTATTAATACTTATTCCATTTTTATTATTTTATTTAGAGTTAATATTTTATTAATATAACAATATTATACTTTAATATAAAATTATTATATATTTAATTATTTATTTTTTAATATAAAATTACTTTATTAATATCATAATATATTTTATTATTATATTAATATTTTATTATGTTATATTGTAATAATAATTCAGTATAATAATACTATAATGATAATTTATTATTAAATTATAATTATATTTTACTTTGTTAATTTTATATTTCTATAATATTACAATAATATTATAATAAAATTTATATCATAATAATTTTCAAGTATTTTTAATATTATAATATTATAACTATATTTTATTTTTTTAAGATTTTTTAATATTTATATTTTATTAGTATTCTTAAAATTTTATTAATGTTCTTTAGATTTTCTTAAAATTTTATATTATTTATTTAGTTAATATTTTAGTAATATTTTACTATTTATACTAATATTTTATTAATATTATTGTTATAAATAAAATATTAAGATTATTAATTTTTTATTTCAAATTTATTAATACAATTTAATTTGCAATAGTAGATTTAATTTAATAGTATTTATAATATTTAAATCACTGCTACAGTTACTTTTGTGGTCAACTTTTCCACTTACACTTTTACATTACCAACCAAACCCGTAAAACACAATATACTTTACCATTTACACTTTCACTTTATCAACCAAACACCGTAAAACACAATATACTTTTCCATTTATACTTCACTTTATCAATCAAACACCGTAAAACACAATATATTTTCTCTGCTACAGTTCACTTTTTCCATTCTCATTTTACGACTTACGACTTGCGACGTTTTGCAACGAAACAAACAGGCCCTGCATCCTTTCCTTTCTCAACTCAAGAAGAAGCCAACTCCAATCATTAGCGAGCTACGGTTTAGATTTGATTAGGGGTTGACTTTTTTTAAGGTCAAAGTCAAACCATCCTCGCACTCCTCAAGCTTCTCTATCCTAAATTCGCATGTGGCTGTGGATGAAAGTCAAACCAGCCTGATGATCAAGTCTACCAACCACTAAACTTTGACCATGAAACTAGGAATATAGTTGGCTGTTTCATAACAATTATTGAGAAGTCAAATGACCCACCAACTTTTAAGTTTCTAAGATCTTGGCATGCAGCATTTTTTGGTGGCTAGCTTTTGGGTAGTGTGTAAGTGAGCCACATCTTTAACTTCCTAAATAGCCAAAATGAGAGGCAAGTTTGCTCTGAGCTAATTTATATTTAATTTTCATACAGCTTCTTAATATTTAAGCTGGTTATTTTGAGACTATACAGTGTTACACTCAAACAGACTGATAAATGAATAAAACGAAATACCTTGTTTACTAAAATAACTCGTATTAGTTTATTATTATTATTTTAAAATTTTAAATTGCTCATTTTTGAACCGTTGTGTGCTAAAAAGAAAAATCATATAAAGATCATTCACTAATTTTCTCCTCTCACAACCGTAGCTAAAGAGAGTTAAAAAATTTATCAGAAGGGGTTGGCGTAATTTTTTCTGACCTGATTTGTCGCGTGATTCGTTACGGGATGACTCTAAACCGTCTCAAGTATACAAGACGGTTGACCCGTATTAACCCATATATATACGATATGAATACGAGTCGACTCTTTGTACGAATAGAGGCCCTCCCGCCCCGCCCTCTCTCCCGAGGGGCTTACGTTTACCCTTTTTTGCCCTATTTTTTTTTGTTCTTTTGCATTTCTTTCCCCGCCCTTTCCAATTTATCCACCCACGTGACCGCGCGACATCGGCGAAGATAACGGCGAATCGGATCCCGTTAACGGCTCGCCCGCCGTCACTCGACGTCTTGCTGACGTCGAACGAACCCCTCCAGTAAGCGCCGCTCACGGATCCGTCACGGTCGCCATCGGAGGGCCCGCAGCCCCCACCCCGGTCTCTCGCCGAAAAGCCAAACCCTACCGAAAATGCCCCTAATTTCCGCCACATAATTACCTCAATGCTGCTTCTTCTTTTTTCAATTGAACGTGTGTTAAGGGGCATTTTGGGGATTAAGTGTGATGGTTTTTGATGGCTGAGGTAAAGCACCTGGCTTCTTGTTGATAAGATCATCTTCCGCATTGTTTGTTGTTTTTTATTAAGAAGATTGTTTTTTTTTTTTATAAGATAAAAAGATTTTTTTTATCAGGAAAGAAAAAAGTCACTTATAATTATTATATTATTATTAGCTGGTGGTGGTCAGCTTTTCACAGCTTGCATTCATGCATGGTTTGAGATTAGGCTTGAACACAAGAAAGATTTTCATTGGGAGAAGAACAGAGCTGTCACCTTCTTCTTGTCTGTAAGCCTGTTTGATTGCAAGAGAGTGGGCGGGAGTGAGGAAATAGGAAAATATAATTATTTATTATTTTATCTATTCAAATATCAAAAAGAAATGAGAATTTTTTTTCTTTTTTTCTTTTTTACACAATTACTTTCTCACTTTCAGCGTGCTACAGTTAATTTTGTGGTCATGTAAATCTCATTTGTAATAATTGTAACTCAAGACAGTTAATTTTATGGCCATGTAAATCTTACTTGCATTCTAATTATAATTTAATTTTTATTTTTCTTACAACAACAACAATAACAACTAATCCATTTGTCCCAAGTATTTAGGGGAGGCTACATGAACCAAAAGAGAATTACGCCAGATCGGGCACATGGATCAGCTTTCTCCACTCATTCCTATCGAGCAATATGTCTTCACTGAGACCTTTAGCCTCTATATCTTTTCGTATTACCTCCATCCATGTTTTCTTCGGTCTCCCCTGTGCTCTTTTAACTTGCCCTAAATTGATACGCTCTACTCGCCGGACTGGCGCATCTGTGGTCTACGTCGCACATGACCAAGCCATCGTAGGCAGTTTTTCTCATCTTCTCTTCTATAGAGGCTACACCTATCTTAGTACGAATATCCTCATTTCTCATCTTATTTCTCCGCGTGTTACCACACATCTAACGAAGCATGCGCATATCTGCTACACTCATCTTCTGGGTATGATGTCTCTTTATAGCCAACATTCTGTGCCATATAACAAAGCTGGCCTAATAGTAGTCCGATAAAACTTTCCCTTAAGGCATAATGGAATGTTACGATTACATAAAACTCCTGTTACACTCCTCCATTTCAACCAGCCGCTTGGATCTTATGGTTAACATCATTATCGATCTCCCCATCCTTTTGAATAATAGAATCCAAGTACTTAAAATGATTGCTCATCGGTATTTCTTGTCCATGTTGGGTTACTACACTCTCACCCGGTACTATCTTACAATCCATACAACAACTTCTATCTACTTTTCTAATTAAAAAGAAATCTATTTGGCTCGCACTTGATCCACTTCTAAAAGTGATCAAGTGAGACTCTCTCTTTCTAAACCAAGTATTCGCTAAGATCAAATCATATGATAAAGCAAAATCTAGAATCGAGTTACTTGATTCATTTCTTTCACCAAAACCATATCCTCCATGTACACTATCAAACCCATAACAACTAGTTCCTACATGCCCATTGAGGTCACTGCCTATGAAAAGCTTTTCTCTACTAGGTATGCCTTGCACAATCTCATTTAAATCCTCCCAAAATTGACGCTTATTTGACTCATCAAGTCCTACTTGTGGTGCATTGACACTAATAATATTAAAAATTTCTCTACCTAAAATAAGTTTAACAAGTAAAATTCTATTACCCTTTCTCCTAACCTCCACTACATCCTCAAGCAATTGTTTATCTATGATCATATCCACCTATTACGATTTCTATCTCTACCAGTATACCAAAGTTTATAACCCAAGGCTTTATAATTCTAACTTTTTCACCTACCCGCTTAGTTTTTTGTACACACAAAATACTAACATTTCGTCTAACCATAGCATCAACTAACTCTGCTACTTTACCTGTAAGAGAACCTATGTTCCATGATGCTAACTTAATCCTATATTCATGAGCTACTTTTTTTACCCTCACCCGCTCATAAAAGTTTTGGAACTCTTACTCATTTGACACCACATCCGGGCGCTGATGTGGCGCGTCGTTTCTGAACGACGGCCTAACAACTCTTACCCACTTTTCACTACACCCGGGCTCTGATGTAGCGCGTCGCTCAGTAGGCGACGCCCCAATGAAATTTAGTTCTTGATTCATGTTCATAGTATGTGACAATATTTTACGTTAGCTGTCAAGGCCTACCACAACCCTCCTCCTTTATCCTGATCTGGGACAGGTAGTGAACGGGCACTGGCAGAGTTAATTTTTATTTTTCTTAATTAATTTTTATTTTAATATTATTTTGCAGTCAACTTTGTGGTCAACTTTTTCACTTTCACTTTCACATTACCATCCAAACACCGGAAAAACATAACATTTTTCAAAGCACACTTCCCAACAACATTCAAACACCGGAGAACTCACTAATCAATTCCTAAGTTCCAAAGGGAACTATTACTACTTCCTCACTTCCACCCCTAACCAAACAGCCCCTAAAGTAAAAAAATGAAAAAAGGAAAAAAAAATGAGAAATTGAGATTTTTACAAGTAAGTTTTTTGATGTTTTGATTGCAATATAAAAGTGTAAGTGAAAAAGTATATTGTGTTTTCTGATGTTTAGCTAGTTATGTGAAAGTGGAAGTGAAAAAGTCGACCACAATATTGACTGCAAGATAAAATTAAATAAATATTAATTATGATGTTTTTTGAGACTGTAATTACACTGCAAGTGTGATTTACATTACCACAAAATTAACTGTTATGAATTATAACTTATTACAAGTGAGATTTACATGACGATAAAATTAACCGTAGCACTCTGCAAGTGAAAAACGATAGTGTAAACAGGAGATATAAAAGAGAAAAGGAAAAAATGATGTTCTCTCTCATTTCTCTTTTCGGGTTCTAAACAAACCCAAACGTAAGAAATGAGTTTATTCACTTTCACATTTTTCTACTTTCGCCCCAAATCAAGCACGCTTATATGTTTTATCTAGATGGAGATAAATCTCAGTGGTGAAACAGTAAAAATTGACATTGAACCGTGACAAAAAATTGTCACAATAGTACTACATATTTTTTGAGAAACAAAATAAATATCACCCTCTATTTTATACAGATGTGTATGCAGCTATGAGAATTGAACTTGAAACCCCTTAAGAGGCGCCCGGTGGTACATTTCCTTTGTTTATTATAAATCAAGAAAATTAAAACCCACATGCAACAAGCCAAAGTATCGGCTTGGCCCTTAGACAATCATGTCTCAATCATCTTCAGTCTCATTATTAAATCTTTGAAATGAAAGGAGCCTTCCCCTTAATCTCAATCGCTCATTTTGCTGCTCTCCTCGAAGTACTAAAAATCAAAACTTAACTTCACAAAGGAATGGTCAAGGCGCCTAATAAGACAAAGCCAATGAAAGTAATCACTTAAGAATTTTTTTTTTTAAATTTCAGACGGTGGACGCATCCCAAATCAACCTAAGAACTAACTTGTGGGTCATATTTTTTTTCAAGGCTAATGACGGAAACGGAGATTGATTATCCCACAATTTCAACTAGGGATGGCTATCGGGGCGGGTCGACGTCAAGTAGGGATGGCTATCAGGGCGGGTCGACGTCGTTGACCCGCCACGATTCGTCTTGTGCGATACCTGTATTCGCCCCGTTTTGTGAGGCGGATCAGACGAATCGACGCGTCCTGTTTAAAGGGACGGGTCGAATTCGTCCCGAATCATGGGACGAATCGCGTCTGAGAAAATTTCCCCGACCCCTTTAAATATATTTTTAAGCCCTATATTAAAATATAGTGTTAGAGGAAAAAATTAGACAGAGACCCCTATCTTTTTTTAGTTTTTTTTAAATCCTCAACGACTAAAAAAATAGCCGTTGTGGGCCTAACAGAGGGTGCCACGTGGCACCTTCTGACTGGCCCACAACAACTATTTTTTGAGCCATTGTGTGTGCCTAAAAGAAATGAAGAACGTTGGCCAAAAGCCAACTTTTAAAAAAAAAATTTAGCTCCATCCCTACACCCATATAACCTCTATAAAACCCCCTCTTCCTCGTTCACTCTCATCCCAATCAACTCTCAACCCTCCTCTCTTCTCTGCTATTATAAATCATTACCATTCTCTTACTATTATAAATTTTCACAACCTCTAATATAGTCTAATGGAGAACAACTGGAATAGTGGTTGTAGCTCGTTTGAAGTCGGTGGTAGCTCTTCATCAACACACAATCCTTCCTCATACACACGTTACACCGATACTGGCGGTAGCTCATCGTCACCATATGCCAGCTATCCACCAACAGTTATGATCCTCCAACATCCGGTTTTGCTCCCTATTATAGTACTTTCGAATTTGCTTTCTATCACAGTTTTTCAAGGTATACAATTGAGTGGCTTTGCACCCTACGCACATGGTGCATATGCCAGTGATAGCGGTACAGGCCGTCATTCAATTTCCTTCCCTCCTTTGTATTCTTCATATTCTCAACTTTTAATGTCAACATCACCAATGGACGCACAATTTTTGGCTTCTTTTTTAACTGAAGAACAATACAATACACAACCAGCACTGCATGACGCTGTAGTTCCAGAAATACAAAAACCAACTAAAAGAAAGAGTCAAAACTTCTAAAGTGTGGAATCATTTTGAAGAAAAAACCATTGATGACAGAGAAAGGCAGAATATAAGTACCGTCATCAACTTTTTGATCATAAAGAAAGATATGGTACAGTGTTCTTTCTAAACACTATGACAAGAAGCATGCTAAAGATCCCGGTTTACCACTACAACAAGCACAAATATTAGCAGATTCAGGCACACTCTCCACTTAGAGATATAAGCCTAAAATAAACAAACACAAATTGGTTAAATTTATTTTTCGAGTACTGAATCAGATGCACTTATTGATTATCTTCAAGCTGTTTTTTCTCCTTGTTATAAGAGAATTAGTATACAAACTATAACAAAAGAAATTGAAGATTTATTTATAAATAGAAAAATATTTGAAGGCTCTTTTTATTAGTGATGCTAAACAAATTTTATTAACTTCTGATATATGAGAAGCTCTTAATCTTATTCATTATTTATGTGTTATTGCCCACTTTATTGATGATAATTGAGTTTTACTAAATCGTGTTTTATTATTTTCTAAGTTTTCTGAGAAATATTCTTCTACAAATGTAGCAAATTTCATTTTTCTTACTTGTATTATGGTATTGAAAATAAAATATTTTCTATTTTATTTAATAATGCTAGTGAGATATTGCTTCAATAAGATAATTGAAAGCAGTATTAGATCCGATTTTAAGTGGTAAACTTTTTCATGTTAGATGCAATTGTCATATATTAAATTTATGTGTACAAGATAATATAAAATCTTAGACATATATTTATAAAATTAAAAAAATATTTTATATATAAACACAATGATCATAGGAGGTAATCTTTTAAGGTTATTGCCGATAATGTGGACTGAAAGAAAAGCGACTCCAAGTGGATGTGAAAACTCATTGGAATTCAAGCTATTATATAATTAAAGATTGACTTTCTTATAAATAGGCAATTCAGTTTTTTACAATAAATGAATGTTCATCATTTTATATTAGTGATGAGAGTGAAAATTGTATGAAAATTTTTGTATTTTTTT